>OX419589.1:4110759-4285517 GCA_948473455.1 Teleiodes luculella | reverse complement strand
CGTAGACTCCACCGACAAGAGCGAGGCTCTTAAATATGAAGAAGAAGAAGTGATCGCCAAGCTGCTTTCCGTTCCAAACATGGGCTTGTGTTCCAAGGCCCTAATAAACCGTAGTCTGTGAAGTATTTTATGTACCCACGTGATCCCTGTTGTAAAATACACTTGGGTATACAATTCGCGCCACGGACGACTCTGTAACTACTCGAATAAAATGTATGGCCACGGTACTAAATCGTTGCCTTGTATGATCGCCTTAGAAAAGACCAAGTCTTCAAGGCGCTCCAACCATCTCACACTTTGATATCCTAGATGGTTACGTGACCAGTGGTCATGTTTTAAAATTTTACTAATTTGATATCGTTTCGTAGATGATGTTTATTCCATATTTTATTAAAATTAACTAGAAATGCATGTATTACATTGATGAATGACACAAGCAAAATAATAATGAAACTGGTAGAAAAAATGATTGTACGTACTTGCTCACTTAGCATATATTTCTACAGTGCGGATGTTCATATTACCCTGCTGTATCTTAAAGGCAATGTGACGCAAAGCGTCTGTTTACAACAAGTATAAGTTAATTTTTTTCGTGTTACATACCAGATATATCCTTTATAATAATTGGTTACTAAAGGCACTTACCATTTTGTAGAAGTTTTGGTTACTTGACCTTAAGATCTTTTCATAAACAAGTGCTTGACTGTTTAAATCAGGGATCTAAAGTGCTGGATACTTTAGTTTTTTTTTTATCCTTCAATGATCATGCCTCAGTATAAATAGAATCAGTACTTACTCTGCTTCAAGGATAATACCTCTTAAGGTAGCCGTTCGAACCGAGCGTCACTGACGCTGACGCTGCGACACGACAAATAATAATAGACTTACGGTGATGGATTTAAGAATGAATTTACTCAAAATTGAGTTGGCGCGACGACACAGACACCGGTAACGCTGCGTCACTCGCGTCACTGTCGCAAGTCTACCTTAAATACATCACTTTAGGGTCCATTATCCTTTTTCCTGTCGCTGACGCTCAGTTCCAACGGCTACCTTTAGACTTGGCTTCTATATATCTTTGAAATAAATAAATAAATGTAATTTAAAAGCATTATTTTCCGGCTCGCATTTGTTGGTTAAGGGACGCGATCCTTGGAACAGTAGCGTACTTAAAGTGTACACAAGCTGTTGGACAAACTTAGACAATGTTCGGGACAGTATTCATATACCAAATGGCTAGATAGGTTATGAAATATCGTGCATTGTATTGTATAAGGGATTCGTTCCTCGCACATGCGTTCGTAGGTCAATAAGGAATGTATTCAGATCAACTGCTTTTATAAGAATTTAGATTTCTTTTGGTAGTGTTGGATAGCAAGACAGTAATATTTGTTTATGTAAAACAAAAACAGGGCTGAGAACATTCTTTATTCACCATAACATAAAGATAGTTGAATAATTTAAATATAATATGTTCAAATGTCTGCTATTCTGAAAACTAAACTCGCTATTAGATGTTTTTTGTAAGGAGCTAGAATAGACTCTACTAATATCTAATAATGAGTTTAATTTTCAAATTAAAATTTAGATCTTAGCTTTCGTTAGGTTTACAGCCTTATAATTTTAATTTACTAAAATATTATTAAAACTTTGAATAGGTGAAGGTCGAGAATTATTGTGTTAATTTGTAAATAATTTAAACGCAAAAATCACACGCGTAATGTACAAATATATATATTTATGAAGAAATATGAACGAATATACAAAACCGCGTAAATATTTTTGTGACATGGTGTAATAGTTAGTGAAGGTAGTTGCGTAGAGCCGCTCCTTAGCGCGAGTTCATGTGCGAGACCTCACAGAGGCACAGAAGAAAATAATAGTACTAACCCGTACAGAAAGGACACTCACCCCCCCCCGCGCCTAAATGAGTTCCCCGCCCGATATAGCGCCCCACGCCCCGCACCCCGCAGGCGCCGCGGGACTCTGCCGGTGGTGGAGGGGGTGTTTTACATAACGCCTAGCGCTATTGACTTGTGGTTGATATTCAGTTGTTATTTAAAAAAACTAGGTTGTCAAATTGCGTTTTCTGTATGGAGTGACCGCCCAGTGACACAGGTCATCATGTCACTCGGCAGCAAGGCGCTACATATCAACTATCACACCCCTACCCTCATACCTCACATTGTAAAGTACATCATTCATTTAACCTTATACGCACAACTTTTTTGTTATCGCCTTTACACGATTGCTTTCTTTTTGGAACATCGATTGCATTTTTATTTGTTTCCCGTAGTATTTTTTTTTTTATGGTACGGATCAATTATAATAGTAAATAGTAATGAATCCGTTGGCGTGGGTACAGGGCAACTGTTGTGCTTCGCCTGTTAGTTACCACCGACCCGCCGAAGTCTATTCACGAACTTGCATCAAGAATTGCCTTATTTACTACTATAAAATTGTAAACGATCACCAAGTACCTAATAAAAATGAATACTGTATTTTTTGTATGTATAAACGAAATGTATGACTTGCGTGTTCAGAGTAAGGCGAAGCAAAGCGTTCGTTCGGTATCTTTGCGATTGTGTATATAGTTACGATTGTACTGTACATACTATGTATGCTGTGTGTAGAACTGTAGATTGTTTCACATTTTATAGAATTGTAAGACAAATTAGAATAAAATGAGTACACAGATTTATATAATAGTTATTCTAATTTATGGTTCCAATGAATGCGATCCGATCACCCTTTTGTCGGCTCTGCGCAAAGTACAATCGTAGGCGATGACGCGTGTAGAGGTACATTAGCGTATGCAAAACTCATTTTCTAACATTTCTTTGCGTAAATGTTAACAGAATAAAATTAAACTACACGATTTCGTGTAGTGTTATTTCTTTTGTAAATTAATTTCTGTGTCTATATATTTAGATAAAATGTTACGATGAGTTCAACCATTTTAATTTAGAAAATTACTTGAGATAAGTGTGTACATAACATTCTTTAAGATATTATAATTAAGTTAAAAGTAGTTCTTATTAAAAAAAATAACACATTTCCCAATTTGCACGAGATGTTGGTTACATGACATTTTCGTGACCCTTTGAAAGACAAAATATGTATTAAATTATAAATTCTCTATCAGATCTTTCCATTAAAAGTAGCTTTTGCGAGTAATGTTTGTATATCATTCAAATGGTTAAATACGTCTGTACCTATCTTGGTTTCTTGGGAAAGATTTTCAGTGCATTGTAATATTGTGATGGAATCACCAAGCATTTTATCATTGCATCTTCACTTCTGCAATATTCGTTAATATTTAAATATTCCATTAAAAAGTTATCCACATTTTTCCAACAGTGCAATATAAGATATCCACTAAAAGTGTTTAAGCCGGGGCGCACGCGTTCGGAAATACCGAATGAATGCAGATTTATCGCGCACACACCGAGCGAGCTGTATGGCGCACGCCGCGCGCAGCCCGCCCTGCCCGAATAGCTCGCTTGGTGTGTACTGCATTCCTGACCGTGTGCGCCGAGGGTAAAAGTCTTAATACTGGATGTAGTATTTTCTGAAAATAGTTTTAAAAGACGTCATGTATCTGTTGTAAATTTCATGATGTATTTGTCAGTTTGAGTTGATACTGAGAGTTCGTGTTGTTTAGCGAATGTGTACAACCAGCGAGACTGTCAATTGCTGTAGATATCCTCTATATAGTAGTAATAATGATAGTATTTTTATTAGACGAAAATACAATAAATGTGTGAAGTCCACTTTATGATTTTCATTACTCTGTCCTTTGCTATAGGTCTACCAGAATCTGATGGCAAAAAAATGTTTTAAAAATAGCGATTTTCATATGAAAACAAAAAAATGCCATCTGTCAACTGAAATTTCGAGGAACTGTTTTAGGTTTGACTTCAAATTTCCTTTAGAAAGTAGTGAAAATGTCGAAGAAACCCCGGTACGGAAGGCCCGCGTTGCTCTAAGAAGAAACCTTGCTAGCGTCAATTCTTTATTCATTTTTTACGATTTTTTGCCATCAGATTCTGGTAGACCTATAACACTTATTTATATCAGCGAGGAAACACCTATCCTGAGAGCACGAAAACACTGTTATAGCTTTTTATAATTTAATAATATGTGGGACATCTCACACACGGCCATCTGACCCCAAACTAGGCAGGGCCTGTAGTCTGTACTATGGGTGCCAGACAGCTGATATACATAAGTACATATATAATAAATATACAACATCCAGACACGGCAAACACAAGTGCTCATCACACGAATGTTTGCCCTGGGCGGGATTCGAACCCGCGACCCTGTGCTCAGTAGGCAGACGTACTACCAACTAGGCTATGGGGCCGCCATATATGTAATAAATAATTTTCTCTTCGTTAAAATTTAACAAAAACAACTGGTGTAAAAAATGTATCGTGGAAACAGTTTCACCAAAAATGGAAGGATCTACGTGGCATTCTGCATTGTTTTTTTTTTTATTCAAATATAATTCTAGAACTTCTTTCTCAACAAGCAAGCAGTCATCAATCTCGATGTCCTTACTTATATGCATAAATAATAATACTAATAACTTAAGAATATTGATAAGAAGGATGCTTATAACTAGCACCTTTATCAGTGTAACTAATGTGTCTCTGGAATATTACCGTTGTCATGTATCATCTAATGGCAATGTTCTATATCATAGAGGTAGAGGTATGTATAGTGGCATCTTATTCGCATGAAAGTTATTATTATTTATTAGGTACATACCTACATCCTTTCGGATTTTCATAGAGGTCTGTCTGGTGGTATGTTCTTTTTTGAATCTTTATTTGTAATACTCGGTACTTATGAAATTAAAGCCCGATGGAACTGGAAATTGTTGTTAGAAACATGAATAATGCTAAAGTTGCCTGGAAGAAATTGCTACTAAGGTTGCCTGGAAGAACAATTTCTTATCAATATACTTAAGGTTGCCTGGAAGAAATTGCTACTTAGCAATAAGGCCGCCTACATGTACACTTTCTTTATGATTTTTTCGTGAATTTTACTGTTGTTTTTTTTTCTCTGGTATGTAATAAAAATAAAGTACCTATATTCTATTCTAAATTTCTAATGCGTGAGGCGCCATCGGAGCAGGCTTTTTTATTTATTCAATTTCACATAGATCTCGCAGCTCCGTACGTATTGATTGTTTCTGTGGGAGTATAAGGATTTTTCCAGCGATATATACCTAAAGGTTGCCTGTGTGGTTTATGATCCAGGGTATAAACTATCTCCACTTTCAATCCAAATCCATTTAGTAGTTTAAACGTGAAAGTGGATCAAATACAGGTCTTTTGTTTGAGCTATAAGCCCAAGATTTTCATAAAGACACTATATAAAGAACCCACTGGTGTTGTACCTACTTAATAAATAACACTAAATTAAAAAAAATAACCCCCTACACAAAACCGTTACTTGATCCTTTCAACTAGAAAAGAGCTGATACTCTTCAAATGGCTGAAGATATTTTCTTGGATCATAGCCAAGATCATAGCTAAGAACACTCGATTGTGACACCTTGCAAACAAAAAACATTTTAGATCAAAATCGGCGCATCCGTTTAGGAGCTACGATGCCACAGACAGACAGACACACACGTCAAACTTATAATAACATAACACCCATCTTTTTCGTCGGGGGTTAAAAAAGTATGAATACGTGCTTAACAGAATAAGTTATTATGTGCTTTCATTATTATTTGCTGTCCATTATTTATGATAAAGAAGCTGTTGTTACTGACTGTTTAATGTGTTAGTGATATAAATTGACAATTATTACTTACTACGATCAATTATATGCGAATTGTTTCATTCCATTGCGTTGCTAAAACAGGCAATTATAATTTGTAGGTCAGCTATTTATCACAGACGACAGCCGCTTATATATTATTATAAGAGATCGTTGTAAATTGGTATTTATAATCATCATAGATTGAAGAGTAAACTACGTTATATTTTTTTAATTATAATTTTACGTTCTCATTCAGAGGGTCGCCGGTGGCGCAGTGGATAGAATCGTTGCAACGCGAGAGGCGCAGGTTCAAACCCGACACATTGAAAACAATGTAGGTATTGTAAATTTTATTTTGACGCTTTTACGGAGTAGGAAAATACCGCTCAAAAATCTGCACGCACGTGTGAAGAAATATAAAGGTTCAGGTCGTGTGGTGATTGTGTGTGATGTTGACCATGTCAGGTCAGCGGGGTTGACAGTTAATTTTCTTATTGGCGCCAATACCAACATAAGCAAAGTAAAAAAAAATGCAAACCAACAGTTTTCTTTTTAAACTGCTATAAATACAGGTCAGTCAGTTGGTTGGTGGTCAGTACGTGTTTTTCATTAACTGAACAGTGATCCCGCCATTTTGACATCACAATGGCGGGACCACTTTCTTTTGTTAATATCTTGCCAGCTTGAAAGTTTTTGAGTGTATAATTTTACTATGAAGGTATGAAGTAGTAGAAATTGTGTATTAAATCCTGTTTACGGCAAATTTGAAATAACAGACGGGGTCCCGCCATCGTGACGTTCACGTTGTGGCGACAGTCGTCGTGGAGAGGCTCGTTTCTTAGGGAACAATTCGAAATACAAACCAAAAGGTTTCTTTTTAAACTGCTAATAAATACCAAGATTAACTGTTGACAACAGAAATACATACAACATCAGCTGCGGGAAAATACGAACTATTATCACTACGAGTATTATGATCAAGTCAGGAATTCAGGATTCATACCGAAGAAAATTCAAAACACGCTGTGCGACCACATACAATTATAATACCTACTAGTATAGGTACTAGTGGTAAGCCTATGTATAATAACGACTATTTAGGGCACCCTTCAGGTAACAACGCCCGTACCCGCCGGCGGGGCGCGGCCAGAACCAAAATCAAAATTGAAAATCAGAGACGGAGTCCCTCAGGCGTCGTCTCCTTCACGATGTTTTTCAATATCAACGCGCTAGGCCGTGGTCCGAGGCTCCCTTGAGCCGCCCCTAGACGCGTTGGTATATGACTTTTTTTGAGGTAGAGTCTTCCGCTCCCCCGCAAGTCCGGTGAAGCTTGATTGGTCGTACCTTTTCGACACAAGCATAGGTCAATTAAAAAAAAAAGGACTATTTAGGTTACATAAAGGGCGGACGGAACCAATGGCGCCTCTTGGAGATGGCGCTGGTGGTAGAGGTATTCTTCAATCATCGGCCTGCAACATTATATACCTACTTTACTTAGCGTGTAGGTTTCGAGGTTAACCTACCTCACAAACCCTGGTGTCAGAATCAATGAACTGCCTATGGCTTCTGACATGGCCTATGTAACGACTACATCCGTAGATATAGTAACCGGAACCAACGGCATTACGTGCCTTCCGAAGCACGGAATCATCTTTCTTTTCGGACAATCAAGCGAATCAGCCTGCAATGTCCTTACCAAAGTGGGGAAAGTTTCACAAAGTGATATCTGTTCGACGAGTCCCCACCGGGACTTGAACCCTGAATCTCCGTAACGTGGAGCGAGTATTTGACCACTCGACCACACAGGCTGATATGGATTAGGTACGTAGCGTTTGTTACTTTTTAGGCTTCTCGTGCGTTGTACAGAAGCCAGCACATACGGATGGACATTTGCACTACGAAATTCACCACCGCTACGGAATAGGGGCGCTCCCAAAGTTAACAGGTCCAGCCACATGTGCTGGCTACTGTATGAGGGAGGGAGGATAGTGACCCGGTGTGAAGAGGGAAAGGCATGGAAACGAGAGTTGGACTTTTTTGTAGTCTCAGTTTTTAACACTACTGGAAAAGTGACACTATAGGTTTTAATATTTTATTACTTGGGAAAAATTAACTTTGAAGCAGCTGTTGAGTTGACTTGGCGTTAGGGGGGAGCTATAAGCGCGGGAAATTGTCCCGCGTCGACAGTTGTCACTCGGCCGCACCGCACCGCGCGGCTGCCGGCCTCAACGACTTTTTAAATTGTATTCCAATTTCGAAAACGCCGAAAAAGAAATTGAAATCTTGCTTCAAATAAACTCTATTTTATTTTATTTTAAACTACCAGTGTGATTAAATTGTATTTTTTTTACTCAAGTGGTGAACATGCGGATCTTCATATCGACTTTGCTGTTACTTTTTGAGCTTTTGCAAGGTAAGGAGCATCTTACAAAAATGCACTAATTTTAAAAAGCGAGAATAATAACTAATCAGAAAAATAAATATTGAGCTTTTGTAAGGTAAGAAGCGTCTTACAAAAAAGCGATAATTTTAAAAAGCGAGACTAATAACTAATAAAAAATAAAATTTTAACTTTAATTTAAGATTTCCTGAAAGAAATTGCTTTCTGAGCAATAAGACCTCCCATACTCTCACTTTCCTTCTTACTGTATTACTCATGTTGGTATTTATGTTTATTGCACAATAACAAACAATAACAATATACAACCATAGGTAAACAGAGTGCGCAAAGGCGACCTTATCGCTTGTAGCGATCTCTACCAGGCAACCTTAGGGTAGAGTACACTCTTCAGAACAAACTGTAGTAGTGTAGTGCTGTGTTTACTTATTGATTTACGTGCCTAAATTACACTAAACTATTGATTGCAGTGCAAATTAAATTATATTCTGAAGTTGTTCAGAGTTTGTGTTGACTAAGTAATCGTTTCATAACTATATATAAACAATCTTTTTATCATATTTTAGAAATAATATAGTTTATTTCTGACGACTAATATGATAAATAAAAGAAAACTCTTTAAGTAATTTAAAATTCGGAATACATCATGAAAACTATGCCTAATGACAGTTCTCAACATAATATCACACCTAAATACAAAAAAATATTCGGTTGGATTTTTCTCAGTAACTGATTACGTTGAATTTTGGTCATTTACATATTAAATGACCAAAATTCTTTTTTTACCGTGGGAATATATCTCGTTCTCCGGGAAAAAATAATAACGCGTACGGAGTCGTGGAGGGAAAGCTAGTTTACTACAACCCGCGGTGTTTAGTATTTTTCGTAATTTCTTGCCTGGTCGCCTGGAAGAGATTGCTACTTTAGCAATAAGGCCGCCTATTGGCTTCTTTCACAACTTTAAAATTGTAAGATAAAAGATAGATAAAATTCATTCTTTCAAAATCTTATTCTAATATAAAGTTTGTATAAGCTTCATAAGTATAAACAAAATAAAATCACAAAAAAATTAAAAGTACTGAAGATATAACAGTACTATTTATTTTTGGTGTCAATAAAGAATATTGTATTGTATTGTTTAAAATAAGTGAAATGTCGCACTGAAATTGGTTTCCATTGGTTTCCAGCGTCAATAAACTTGCATTGTCGGATTAGCTTACCTAGAAGTTACCTAGTACTAGAGCTCTCACGAAATATACAGAATGTAAATAACAGCTTAGCGAATAGTAAAAGAATATCCTCAGACAATGGTGTGAGTAACTTTTTTAAAGAAACTTTTCTCGGCTACTATAAAAAAAATCTTCTCTAAACAAACTGTCTGTCTGATTAAAATTACAAATTGTGTGGGAGCGCCGATTAATTCTTTCGTTTCAGTGAAAATTTTATTTTGGAAAGTAGCTCAATATTTTTGAGCTACTTGTTTTATTTATTTTTATGTATATACAGGTAATTATGCGGATAAATTACAGCAATGCGGGTGTTGTTTCTCTGCAAAAAGTTACAACACAAGAATTATTATCCAATACCGTGCAGGTATTCCGAAGTCTTGGAGCAATAAACTAACTTAATGTTTAGGGCAAGTCAATCGGCTATCCATTCTAGCTAAATATTTTATTGAAAATGTTTTTTAAAGCCGCATGCAACTTCTACTTCTCACTAATCTAGTTTTTATGCATGCTCTACCAAATCAACAATTTCTCTTTCTTTATCTAATTTAATCACCTGTATCTAAATACTTTTTAGTTCCTGACTCTTACTAAGACTATGGTAATTAATTAAACAGTCTTGTACCAGCAGGTATTAAAGTAGTGAAAGTAATAGTTTTTAAGCTTAATAGCTTAGTATTAACTTAAATCAATATTTACAGAAGAAAATTTCTACTCACAGGTATAGGTAAAACTGATGTGACCGCAATTTTCCAATTAGGTGGGTTCTCTAACGCTGGGGAAATTTTATTTAAAAAGTACTTATATCTTTTTAAAGAAAAACATTCTGAGGTAATTACTTATAAGCAAAATCTCTTAATCCATTATAAGGCAAAACAACTTTACTAAATGCATTCGTTTCCGACTTTATGTTGAGGTTATAAGGTTAAAATTAAGGTGGCGATAGTGGCCACTGCCTTGTATCGTAAACGATATACATACAGGATGTAGGTAAGTAGTGGCTTATAAAAAACGAGAGAATATAATAAAAGAATAATCATTAAGTCAACAGTTCTGAAAAACTTTCCCCAAGAAACTTTACAGCAATGAATACAGAAAGGATTCCTACTCGTAAAGCGTAAAATTTTAAAAAATACAAACCTCACAGAAAATAATTAAGCACAAATTAAACTATTTTGTAAATAGAACTAACAGACGGTATCTGTTAAAAAATAAAATCTTTTTAAAATAAAATTTTGGCTGTTCTTTGAATAACTCAGAATACCTATTTTCTGTATAGATGAGAAATAATGAATGTGAATGAATAAAAAAGCGATGTCTGCATAGCTAGTAGTCTCTATCTACCCCATGGCGTGACTTTACTCGTATCTTTGTATTATTATCCGTAAGTTGTTGCAATAAAGAGCCTTGATTGCTTTTAGCAACAAAATCTGCACTCTGCTTTAAAAGCACTCATAAAAAATAGGACAAGCCATGTTTGCTAACTGTTAAAAATAGTTCATTGATTTTTCTACAGGTGACACCTGTTAGTATATACTATTAAATTATAATCGAAGCGAAAAATTAAGATCATTGAGCTTGGGCAGGGACTTGAACCCGCACCTCCTGGGCTATCCGGGCCGTACAGGCGTACTTCCAATTGTACCACCAAGCCTCCGTACAAGCTCAACGAAATAATTTAACGCTTTCGATTTTTTACTACGGAGGCTTGGTGGTACAATTGGAAGTACGCCTGTACGGCCCGGATAGCCCAGGAGGTGCGGGTTCAAGTCCCTGCCCAAGCTCAATGATCTTAATTTTTCGCTTCGATTATAATTTAATGTTAAAAATAGTTTCTTTTTGTAAATAATGCTCACTTAAGAAAACGGTTAGCTACGAAAATTTTACTTCTAATTGTATAAAACGAGTTATTAAATAAGCAAATCGCGTAAGTTTTGGAAGCAGACTTATACTATACCTAGCGGTGAGGTATGTAAGCACATAAAACGAGATTATTTTTTGCTTGAATCGTAATATGTAATTAAATCAATTATTACATACATTTAAACATACCATAAGTTTATTACTTTTTGTGCGTTTAAATCTTTGTAATGAAGAACCTTTCGTAACAAAACATATTATTAGATTTTTACATATAAATTATCTTTTGATCCCTCGCCCTGAAAAAAAATCTAATGTGATTAATGATTGTATTCTACGGGATGATTTACGTAAGTAATTTAGAAAATCTGATCTTTTAGTTAATTAAATTTTCGCGTCTGTCGAAAGAATGGTGCATTAGAGCTAAGATTTATTTATTCTTAATACAGAATTACTAACCTAATTACTTTATTTTAGTATTGCCGTTTGAAATACGAAATGAGATAAAATAATCATAGGAATTAAAGTAATCGTTTCTAACCAGTCAGTTCACTAAGAGCTCAGCCAAGGTTCAATCTGATTCCAGTAGAACGTACATAAAAAACATTATTATTATATCTTTGTAATAATAATATTTATAAATATAAATTTAAGCAAGCGATTCAAAACGTTCAGAATTATGTACTCTTAATACTCTAAGAATTTTTATTTTTTCTTATTTACAAATCTGGAGTGCTCCTTAAATGTGTGAGCTTTGTCCTTTAAGTTCATTAGCAATCTTGTGACGCCTAGAATTTCATCCAACTACTTACCATAAAACTTATAAAAACACTTCAGATACGATCTAAAGCGCGGCAAAAAACGATCAAATCACGTGGAGAGATACACGGATGGCATGTAAGTAATTTTAGAGTTCCATAACGTAGGGGCTTAAAAGTTACCTTGCTTAACTAACTAGCCTTATAAGAAAAAAAAAACATATTTATTTACAAGAAAGAAAGAAAGTAGAAACACTAACCTTACTAGGAATTAACCTGTATCGCGGGATTCCAGTAACACGTTTCTACCCAGAGAACCGTAAAACATAAAAAGTTAAAAAAGTAGGATAGAAATGCTAAAAAAAGATCCTTCTTCTTCTTCTTCTTTTGATACTGCAAATACCACAGAAAAACTAGAGACCATCCACTAAGTAAAGTGAATCTTTTTTTATTGATAGGTAAACCAGGCAACCGATTTAGTACTCGTACCTAGTCATCATTACATAGTATAAAACAAAGTCGCTTTCTCTGTCCCTATGTCCTTATGTCCCTATGTATGCTTAAATCTTTAAAACTACGCAATGGATTTTGATGCGGTTTTTTTAATAGATAGAGTGATTCAAGAAGAAGGTTTATATGTATAATACATGCATAATATACTTAAGGATAACCCACAATAACCATTTTCCCGTGCGGAGCCGGGGCGGGTCGCTAGTTAAATATAAAAATCTTAGCGATAAATAAGAATATATTCTTATTTGTTTCAAATGTTCGTTATCTGTAAATTTTTGTGTACAATATTTTAATCGTTGTGGTACTAACCACAAGCATTCTCCGAAAAAATGGGTATAATGGCTGACTAGTTCAATGAATCTATGGTTACAAGCAATAAACCTGTGATTACCTTACCGACATGTTTTTGCATCCGAATAACAAACTTGGCCTTTCCATTAATAATCAATGTCTGTACTCGCCCCTCGAGTTAATGGGAACTCGCTACAAAAAACTCATTTGAATCATATGACATCATAAACATTATACACTTTTTATATATTAAAGCCGGATCACTTATTCAAACCACATACAAGTGATAAAAAATAGGTACTTATATTTATTAAAAGGACAGGTACATATTTAAGCTATGTAGAGAAGCCAGCACATGCGGTTGGACATTCGCACTACGACAATCAACCCTACCGCTACTAAATACTGGTGCTCTCAAGGTCAACATGTCCAGCCGCATGTGCTGGCTGTAAGTGGGGTCACAATAAAGTAAATACAATACAATACAAATACAAATTACATATTAAAAAATCCTAGTAATAAGGCCGCATATAATGTACAGAAGCCAGGTTGGACACTCGCAAGGTAACCTGTTAGTTTTATTTTCTTTTGAATGTTTGTATTTGACGGCCCCGTAGCCTAGTTGGTAGTACGCGTGCCTTCAAAGCATAAGGTTGCGGGTTCGAGTCCCGCCCAGGCCAAACATTTGTGTGTTTGTCCTGTGTCTGGATGTTGAATATTTATACAAATATGTATTTATCTATATCAGCTGTCTGACACCCATAGTACAGACTCTGCCTAGTTTGGGGTCAGATAGCCGTGTGTGAGATGTCCCCTCATATTTATTATTAACTAGCATTCCACCCGCGGCTCCGCCCGCGCTAACAGGTTTTCCCATGGGAATGAGGTATTTTCCCGCGGTAAAAAGTAGCCTATGTGTTATTATGATGTATAAGCTATATTATTGTAAAGTTTCATCAAAATCCATTCTGTAGTTTTTGCGTAAAAGAGTAACAAACATACATCCATCCATCCTTACAAACTTTTGCATTTGTAATATTAGTACGAGTAGGATGTCATCGTGTGCAATATAATATACGAGTAATTCTATTCTAAAACCAATCTTCAAATAGATATTTGAAATGGCCGATTGTTTGATTGCTCGCAGTATTAAGTTTTTTACGTCCCCTGATAGATTGTAAGTCCTATTGTGTGCAGTCCTCCATCAAACCGTTTTGTATTGTTCAATATTAAGTACGTGATATCAGATCTAATCAGATTCTATAACTCGCAACTATTATTTTATCTTAAAAAATCTATAAATTACTTTCACGCCATCTTAGCTTTTATGTAAGTATGTACATTGTTCAACGGCTTAAAATTTCCTTTCCGAACCTGACGACAAATCACAGATGCAGTTAAAGCAGCCAAAGAATTTACATTACGCCTAATAGAATGCCCTTCTGGTAGCGAATACCCTTCAGGTAATATGCCCGTACCCGCCGGCGGGAGCGCGGCCAAATTCAAAATTAGTAGTCAAAGACTATCACGATGTTTTTCCGTATCAACGCGCTCGGCCTAGGTTCGAGGCTCCCTCGAGCCGCCCCTAGACGCGTTAGTATATGACTACTCTGGGGTAGAGCCTTCCGCTCCCCCGCAAGTCCAGTACAAGCTTATGCTTATACCTATCAATAAAAAAATTGGCTTAGAGTTGAAGCAACCCAACTTATCATATGGTGTAAATAAGCGACTAACTAATGAATGACTCAGACAGAGATAGGGGAGTAGCGCTCTACAATCCTCAACTTGCCTGCCATTGGGAATATGAGATTTATTGCACACCAGTTATAACAAAAACAAGAAATACAGTCCACAACCAATAAACGTGTATAAATGAGAGGGCGGGGCCAATAATTATTTCTACCAAACAGGCAACCCATATATTATATTATAGTATATTCCTGTTTATTATTATTATTATTAAAATAGCTACTCCATTAACCCAGTCATTTCTTTATCTTGAAAAAATACACAGCTCATGAAACTGAACAACTTTTACTGTGCAAGTTTTCTGAAATCGCAACTTTTTTTACTTTTTATACAAAATCAGCTAGCCAAGTCAATTTGTATGAAAAGTAAAACAAAATATTACAATTTCGCAAAAGTTGTTCAGATTCAAGAACTGAGTTATCACCAGAGTGTTTTTGGGTTATTTGCTTAACACGTTGTACAATACACATTGTAAGCATGTTTCAAAACGAATTATTGCTTATTAGTGAGTCATATTATTAGGAAATGCGTTCGCACCTCGATTGCAGTCCATAATGGTCGACACGTACAATAACTGTACTGGACTGATAGGAACCGTAAAACACAACCATGCTCTTATTAAATACATTGTCTCACATACATAGTATTAAAATTGTACTCGATTTTTTTCCAGTAAGTTTACTGTATTTTTCAATATTAAATTATATAAGTTAAAAATTTAAATCTTATCATAATTTACTCAATAAATTATATAAGTTAAATTCAAAATTTAAATCTTAACTAATCACATTAGTCAAATCAAAAATTTTTTTTTCGGGCCACAATTTATTATGGATTAATTTGTGGTCCGAAAAAAATATTTTTTATATTATAGGTATGGATCTATTAGTATCAATAGATTTATACATAGGACATCGGATTAAAGAGGGTGTAAAGCTGGAATGCATCTGCTTGCACCTCTTCAATATAGGGAAGTCCCCACCCCACTGCTCGGATTCTGCAGCGATATTTATGAAAGGCTACAGTAACCTCACTGTAATTAGAGATATAAGTGCTTTATAAGTACCTACATAGTTGTATAGTCAATAACACACTAACTAGTCTACAACAATAATTTTACAATACAATACAAATATTCTTTATTGACACCAGAAATAAATAGGAGAGCATCAGCATCTTTAATAAACGCTTCAAATAATAATACCTAAAACTATCAATTTGCCCAATACGCGGTTAAAACAATTACGAATGACATATTTACGGGATAAAAGAAAGTGTTTAGTAGGAAGACCCGATATTACACGCAAATGAATCAGAAACATGTCAGAAATTAGCCGTCACATTTCCAATTCAGTAAAAGATAGCATTATCGCAACTACAAACCTAAATTATTCATTTGTGGAGTGGACACTCGACAATCAAGGGCCCCTCAATAATTCATTGATTCATGAACCAGTTCAAGGAAAAGAAATAGGAAAAATAACCCCTTTTTCCAATAATAAGTTAATTTGTTTCATTATAGTAAACTAAAATGACTAATTTTCTCAATAATTTTGCATGACCGCGAATACTACTTCTGTAAGGTGAACTGGGACAATGCAAATTAATTGGAACTCACTGTTTATATTCGTTTTTTATTTCTTCGTGTGTATGTAAACAATGTTCTCAATTAGGTGTTACTTATTATTTCTTAAATAAAAGTCAATGAATTATGTAAACCCTTTTTCGAACTATTAAGATTCCACTCCATACAAAAGACTTCAACGCGTAGCATTTCGTCGCGCAACATGTCTAAACAATTTTCAAGTTGAAGTACGATCAGTCGATCAGCATTTTTTTTAAATATCTGTATTATATCTTATATCTATATCTGGATTGCCAAGGATAATATACCAACTCAAATATGACGAATTATATTTTAACATCGATTTAAAAAGAGATCTGTTAATAAAGTAATAAACACACAACAAAGTATAAGTAGATTTGATTAGGTCTTCTTAAATAAATTATCACCTCGTGCCTCGTGAAGTATGCATGAAGCTGACTGTATGAATGATGTAACGTACATTTACTTACAGTCTCGGTGCAGTAAATGTTCTCCGAAGATGGGAGAGAGTTGAACTTGTTGACATATGCCGCCGCGTAGGTATAGGATTGATGCAATATACCTATATATATTATATTTTTTAGCTTTGACCCTTACTGTAGGAAAGTTGCGTAATTTATGCATCTGTCTCTATGTATAGTACCTATTTCTGTTTCTTGTCTTATCGGTTTAAATGGTAGTTCTATTCTCTGCGCCACCTCCTCCTCTCACATGCTCTATCTAATTATAAAAGATTTTTTGCTAAAAAAATATTTTAGCTATTGGGTATCAAACCTAATGTTAACGGTATAACCAAGTTTTAAACATTTTATTAAAGGTTGACTCTTTATTGTAGACTTCTAACCATAAGTCATACCATAAGTATATTTGAAGACAATAAGATACATCATTGGATCACACCTTGATCTCTATAATTAATATCAGTAGTGATTGTAACATCGTAATGTTGATGTAATTATAACAGCTGCCGTGCACAGGTATGTTACGGCCATAAAAAGAATTTATAGCACTTGGATGGCAGTCAAATGATTTGCTTTGTGTATCTAGACCTAAAAACGGAGCGTAAGATTTATGATGCTAATTTGCTCAAGGTAGTCTCATTTGCCAATTGCTTTGTCGGCAGTCGTAATAATAATGATGAAGGGTGTAGATTAATCAAATCTTTGTTTTCGGTATATTGCATGAGTGCATAAATGTATTTTTCAATAATAACAGTTAATACAAATTTAGATAGATAGAATCCTGTCACATAGCTGAAGCAGAAGACGTAAATTCAACTTTTACCAGTTTTGACTTGACATAGGTAATGTAGAGTGTCTAAAAGTTAAAAATAACTATTTCATTCAATTTATGCAAAATGTTTCTCGCATTGGTTAGCTAACTTAAGAATATAATAAAAATAACCTCTCGCTGTTAACTAACAAAATAATTTTATGTAAATGACAAATTGTATTTAGGTATGAGTAAAATAAAAAAATACATAATGCGGTTTGAATACGTAACTAATGGGGAAAATTGAGCTAATATTTGGTCTTAGAGTATTAAATACCAATGTATTTGGTAGTAAGTCTGCAGTTCTAACGTCAAAGCGTCCTAGGCGTGACGTGTCATGACATGAATCAAGGAAAATAGACTTTCATAGGAAATGCCCATTCACGACCAATGAAAATACTATGGTGACGTCGACGTGATAAAACGCTCTATCATTGCATTGAAAACCCACCAAAGAAATTTATGCATTAAATCTAGATATTAGTTGGAAGGCTTCCGTTTGTACACTTGTATTGTTCAAAACCGCATTTTTTTCTTGATTGAAAAAAAAAAATAATTATAAAATATATTTATTACACATAAAATACATATATTTATTAAAATATTTTATTCCATTCAATTTAAGGTAGAAGAGATGTTTGTATAACAAGGACTAGTCTAGTAAGATCTACATACAAATCCTGTAAACCTAGATCTTATGGACCGGAAGGAAGTTCTTTGACATCTTATCGGTCAAGTCAATCGACTAGTAATAGGTATTGAAACTTATCACTGTGAAAACTATAGCATAAGTAAACCTAATTTTCTGACTGTACTCCTTCATACAGTACAGAAGGGCTACTCTTGTAAGCATGAAGGAAAAAAAAATTCCACGCCCATATGGAGTAGTAATCATGCCTATTTCGTATCGAAACCAATGCGGCCGCGTAAAATTTTTTCTTCCTTCATGCTTGTAAGCGAATCCGATCCGTCGACATTGAGATCGGGCGTTTCGTACTAACGAATGCCACAATAGCGCCACCTTGGCTTCATATTAGGCGGATATTGAGTGAAAAAAATGAAATCCAACATGTGTCAACTCTTGGCGGGCAGATTTTCAAGAGTAGCGGTCTAAAATTGACTTTGGTATTGCATTGGGTTGAAATCGGGATCGATATTGATTTCAAGAGTAGGTAGAGTACATGGAGTATACAGAGTAGAGCCCCAGGTCTTTCTATACATTGTGATTACAGTTATGAATAAATGCACCGATCATTATATTCGCTAGAGCTTACAGGGTACCTAGATAATTATCGTTTCCTATCTATATATATATATGATTACTTCCTGATTGCAAGTTACATCTTGCAGAAATTGATTGGTTATAAATTAAGGAATGTATTGTAATAAATACCTGAAGCAATTTTTTAAATAGTTACAATACTATACAACATACTTTATTGCACACAAAACAGTACAGTGAAAATTTTTTAAAAAAAGTGTAAATAGTGTACATGTTGGCGGCCTTATTGCTAAGTAGCAATTTCTTCCAGGCAACCTTATTTAATAGTTATTATAATAGGAAAGATAATAAGTAAACATTTTGGTGATGAGTTTTATTTTATTTTATGCAGGTTCATAACCATAGTATTATATTATAAAATAAAATAATAAAATAAAAATAAAATAAATAAAATTATCTGTGGCATAACTATTCAACATAGTGACTAATAAATATAAAAGAAATTATCAACCATCTCTTTGGGCACGCTAATGAAAAACCGTACAACATAGCAAAAAAGTTTGTCAAGAATTTCAAAGAAAATTCCTATACTGCTAAGATCTACTTAATTAATTGGACTTGTGGTAACAATTTCACATGACATACAGGTATTGTGCGCATGAGTCTTAGCATTACAACAGAGTAAATACGTTCGCAAACTTTCTACGCTGCGTAACTTCGGAAAGTTAGCAAAACAGCTGTTTAGATAGCCTTTGTTACGATTCTTAATAGTCTTGAGAATTAACTAACTTATGGTCTTTTGCTTCTTTATGTAATAAAAAAAAGTCAAACAATTTATTAACCTAACCTAACCTAATGTTTTCTTTGTATGTGTTACGAGTATCTGTCTGTGTTTCATGGTGTCAATAAAGAATATTTGTATTTGTAATAAAAAACACACCACTTGTTTAGACTATATAATTATATTTTAAGTTTACATTTTGTTTTCGACAGATGACGCTGTTCATTTACGAAACATAGTTATATTGTTTGTTTTGTTCAGTATAAATTATTTTATGTATTTTTCGAACTAAACATAGGTGTTGCAAGTAACTAATATAAATTATACCCACTGAAATCAGTTACAGTATTTCATTTTAGTTAGTGGGATTTTTGGGGCTTTAACACCACTCAATCACAAATACTATCTTTTAACCATTTTAATCACGTTTTAAATTGAATTAGAAAGAAAACATGTAAGCTTATAATATAGCCCATAATGTCCCCACCGAGGGGCTCGAGCCTACCCTAAAACCGAGGTGAATAGTTGGCCTTAGTTGACCACGCTAGCCCAGTGCCCACAACGTTTGAATTATTTCGCAGGTTACCAAGTTCTATACTTATAGATCAGTGACGATTAATTATTCAGAACACTTGCATACTGAACTAGTAGTTTGATAGTCTCTTTATGTTTTATTGATAGTATAATTCGGGACGACTGGACGTGTCATTCAACGATCTTTGCAGGTACCATATGATACAATAGAATAATATAAAAATTATTGATACAAATACGAATGATTATAAAACAGAATTAACAACAGTTAACAGTCGGCCTTACCGCTAAGGCAGTTATTTCTACCATTTAACCTTTGAGTAAGTAGACAGCTAAAAGCTGCTCCGACCGCGTTAACACAGTTTTTCCCGTAGGAATGAAGCATTTTCCCGCGGTAAAGGGGCCTAAGGTAGTAACAACTCAGAATGATTTTTTTTTAATTGACCTATGCTTGTGTCGAAAAAGTACGACCAATCAAGCTTCACCGGACTTGCGGGGAGCGAAAGACTACCCCAAAAAAGTCATGTACCAATGCGTCTAGTGGCGGCTCGAGGCAGCCTCGGACCTCGACCTAGCGCGTTGGTGCTGAAAAACATCGTGAAGGAAGCGCGTTGGTACTGAAAAACATCGTGAAGGAACTCAGAATGTAGCTTTCTAATGGTGAAATACTCGTATTTTTTGAAATCGGCGCAATAGTTTTTGAGTTTATTCATCACAACATAAGACACAAAAATACAAATATTTTCTTTTTATAATATTAGTATAATAATATGATAAATTATAAAACAAGTAAAGTATTTTATACTTCCAATCACAAAGTTCGCATAAAATGCATTATTATGTAAACAGAAAAGAAAATTCATTAGAACGTTCCTCACGTGTACGAATGCATTCACCGTAAACAGTGCACGACTGACAAAGGTCATTGCTGCCGAACTTGACTTCACAGTACCGCTGTCAAGGAATTTACATTTTTTCTTCTCTAGTTAGTATTAAAAACTGATTATAAACAAACATTCCTTGAGCGCTAGTCATAATCATAACAATATATATTTTTTAACAGTTGACACTAAAGTTTTATGATAAGGATGTTTCCGCAAAAATAAAACTCCTTAGTCCGTTTTATAAGGTCAAGGAGAACATCTCTGTGCTTTATGGTTGACCAGGCTTTGAAAAATTCTTAAAGAAATTCTCGTTGCTTAATATTTTTGTCGGAAAGAAGTTGTCGCACTAGGCCATGCAGCGTGGTCGACTAAGGTCTATTCATCCTCGAGCCCCTTGGTGGGGATATCATTATATCTGCAAAAATCTATGTATCGCTGCCATTATTTCGGTAATTCATATTCATTCCTAGCGAGGAGCGTTCGTTCAGAGAAAATAGGACTCAAAACAGGTTTTACTCCACCTTAAAAGAATCCAATGACAATGCTATATAAGTATGAGAATTAAAAACGCAAACAGTAAAATCTTTAGGCGATTACGTTTTCGGATAAAGAAAGTAAATAGTGATGCTATTGTCTTTAAAGTCATAATTCTTAAATCCGTCATCTTGACTTACTCTTTTGAGTGGAACTAATTGGAATGGTTTAAATGCTTTCAGTCGTGCTACACGACACGCGCTTTTACTTTAGCAGTTTTAGGTTCGTAAAGTAACTAACTTTCACTATTCGTTTCGTAAAACGTTTTCTGAGTAATTCTCTGAAAAGCGATTTTTGATTGATGTTCCAATACCATCAAAACCCGATTTATAGGGCACTTATTTTATTCGTAATAACCATACATACGGTAATGAATATGTTATACTTGATAGGATACATATGTCCATTAAAATTATATATTCATTCATCAATGCCCCTAATTCACATAGTCACGGTCTGAAAATATACAAATACGACTGTTGTGAGTCGATGTTATAGAGATTGTTCTTAGGCCGACAAAAGTTTTTTTTAATAGACTTATGCTTTAACTAAAGGTGCAAACCCACATACGCGGGAAAGCGTGGATTGCCGAACCGATATCCAAGTTTATATGCAACCTGTAACACAGGTTGTCAAAAAATCTAGACGTCACTTAGATAATCTTCTTCTCTATCGCTGTTCTCTCATTCATGAAAAGCGGGAAGGCTCTGTAATTTTGTCTGAACGATTTTACCAAATAGAGCGTGACTTCAAGATCTAGTGCCATTGAATCTTTAAAACTACAATCAATCAAGGCTTTAAATAATAATTCATTGTTTTTTTTTAACACTGACATAATAGAGATATCGTCGATGGCCTGGCTGCTAAGGCCGTTGAATTCCATTCGGAAGTTCGCAGGCTCAAATTCCGGCACGGCACGGTTTTTCGATTTTCGAAACCATAATTATGTACATTTATTAGACGCTCTTAAGATGAAGGAAAATATCGTATGGAAACATGCACACACCTGCGAAGTAATTCTAAGGTTGTAAATAAAGGTGACCATTTGGCACTGGGCCAACGTGGTCGTCAAGGCCCTGATTTCAGGATAGGCTCGAGCCCCTCAGTGGCGATATGGGCTGTTAACGCCGCCATAGTAGTTTTATTTATACTTAGTACGTAATTACAGCAGAACAAAACAGTCATTACCTGCTACGTAAAGTCAACTAAAATTGGCGGTAATTTTCACACGTTTAACTGACCTTATGATTGCATGCACGTACTACAATAATGTGGGATTCATGTTACAAGATTGTATCTTTTTATCTGATAACAAAATCTATACAGACGGCCATAGTAAATAATACAAATGGCAGCTAGTAAAAATAAATGTACTTTGAATATAATACTTAATTCGATTATAATATGGATAAGAGTCCTATAATACATTGTATAATATTATAATTATAAATATCTGTACCTACAAACATTTTTGGTAGTACAGCCAAGTTCTAGGTAAGCTGAACACGTGTACCACTATTCGCAATCTTATTTGTTACTAAATGAAACCGGAGCCCAAAACTAAAAATCTATGTGTTTGCCAATACACACGCAGAATCTAACTATATTATTCTATACTTTTCGAACCACATTTATCGTTCGTTACTTCAAGCCTACTCCGCCTATGCTTAACAATAGAATCACCAAAACATTCTTAGCTGTCTTCGTAAACACAGCGTTAGCGAACTGTGACGGTGGCTATCGTCATCTCGAATCAGAAACAATGTGGAGCCTTCCATACATTTCACAGCAAATTAGCTGCCGGTGTCGGACAATGGCGGGTCTTACCGGGCGCCCCAAATCTCAAAAGTGTTAAATAGGTGTCGAAGAAAAAAAAAGAATGGGGACAAAAATGACTGCCTAAAGACTGAATAAGTCGTACAGGTCTTCTTACTTTATCTATCTTTATTTTAGAAAACAAAAAACAAAAAATGACAGAAACTTGTTGTTGACTCGAACACGTACCGTAGGTAACTGCGTTAGATGCATGGGCACCGATTATGATCAAGTATTTTTTTGGGTATCTGGAAGAACCGTACAGGTAGATTTTTTTCGGTAGAAATATGTACCTATATGTAATTTTGTGACTCCTAATAATATCCGTACCTTTGTATAAGTTACTTTAGTTATTGTTTGCAGTGTAGGTATTGCATAAATAGATTATTTAATTATGAAGTATTTGTTTAATATATTCCTTAATTCCTATTTCCTTATTCGTCTTCTCTGAATTCTATAAAAATCCGATCCTTCCTTATTATTATTCTTTATAATCCTTACGGTTCTTTACCTTTCCTGTGGCATAGGTACGCAGAACGCATTATGCAAAAATATAACTATAGCAGAACACTTGTCTCGAACACAACACTGATTTATCTAAATATAATAGAATATCCAAATAGTCCAGACCTTAGGTCATGATGATGAAATGAAAACTAATAGGTACCGGAAACATATTTATCGTAGATTTATTACCAATCTAAAACAGTTTACTACACTGTTTTAGATGATTTTAGTGTATTTAGTAGGATGTAATAAATATAACAGAGTTAGGCTCTAAGAGTCGTTAATATAGATGTTACCGATATGAAAATAGTTTACGACATAATAAACCAAATATTCAAGTACTCAATAAAACACCTATATAGATATTTGACAATTCTATAAGTCATCACCATCATCATTTTAACCGAAAGACGTCCACTGCTGGACAAAAGCCTACCCTAAAGATCTCCACAGTGATTGGTCCTGCGCTGACCAACTTCCTGTGACCCTCACCAGATCGTCAGTCCACCTTGCGGAGGGCCTACCCATGCTGCGCCATTCAAGAACCATTTTGCCCAAACACTATCAAGAATTTATGGCTACAGGCTGAAGTATAAACGTGGGATTTATGTTTACCAATAACATGAATAAATGTAAAGCAACTATAAATATATAATTACCTGACTTAATTACAAATCTACTAATAAATAAATAATTTAAATATCGAGGTTAGTATGGAATGACTCGCTTAAAATCTGCATGAATTAATTATTAGCGAATTTAAAATCACATTTAATACGGTTATTTTTAATTTCGTCACCAGTATAAAAAATTAGCATCACCTATTTCCGCTGATAGATTAGTGGGGAAACTGAGGGAAACCAAAGAAACGAAGGAAATGCTTTCAACTTGAATTTGTTACGCCATAGTGCTAAGTAGTAGATACTTACTCATGCTACTCTACAGGTACAGCTGGTACCTACTTACTGGTTTATTTTTTAGAGATATTAAATAGAGATATGTTAAAAATAATTAAAAACAAAACATTTTTTTGTGGAGCTACAAAATAACGTTATACGAGATAGTCTGTTTCATATTTTTCATTTTAGTCCCGATAAAAAATAACTGTAGAAAGGTTGCTTGCTTAAGTTAAGCAACCTCACAAACCCTGGTGTAAGAATTATCGAACAGTCTAAAAGGGTAACGAATACATAAATATTTACTATAATATGAATTGGTAATTAATTTACAAGTTTAAAATATGCATGAATTACGTAAGTTATTTTTCTTATTCTCAGTCCACCTAGATTTATTACCATTTGATAAAATCTGATTTAATTAAATTAACAATTAAGACCTAAATACCTACAATTTAAGTTTAACGGCGTTCAACTAGGAAGTATCCTTACTAATAAAGTGCACATACATAAGATAAGCAACAATGTATATTTAAGGAGTAACAGGTAAGGTAACAGAATACCAAAAGGTCACGTCTTGTTTTGGTATCGCAACACTATTAATTGTTACACCGGGTGCGTTTGTTCTCGATATGGCCGTGTCGCCGGCATTCCTATACGCTCGAGATTCATTGGCACTGAGGTCGATAAAACTATTAATACTGTAATTATTTTTATCAATGGAGCAGCACGCGTCGCTGTTCCGCTACGCCACCAATGCGCCGGTAAACAATAAGGCTGATTCTAATTATTACGTTCTAACTTATATTTTAAATCACTACATAGTATAAAATAAAGTCGCTTTCTCCGTCCCTATGTCCCTATGTCCCTATGTCCCTTTGTACGCTTAAATCTTTAAAACTACGCAACGGATTTTGATGCGGTTTTTTTTAATAGATAGAGTGATTCAAGAGGAAGGTTTATATGTATAATACATGCATAATATACTGAAGGATAACCCACAATAACCATTTTCCCGTGCGGAGCCGGGGCGGGTCGCTAGTATAATATAATTTTATTTATATTTTTAATTTGTTTATGTCCTTTTCACGCTTATAAGAACGAAACAGGAAAGGTGATTGTCAATTTTTAGAGACGTCAAATATCTATTTAGAGCCTGACCAGAAATATAAAAAACCTGCTCTGGGTGCGCCAAGTGTATATTTTTACGTTTACGGGAATCATTACTATTATAAAATTAGTTTTTAAAAATTCTGGAATATGATAAGGTTTTTTATTATTCTGTTCAGACTTTATGTGGGTCAATCAATCGCACTAGTTAATGATGTAAATTACGCGATAGCTGCGCTCTTATTTTATATATCATTCATTCAGAAATAAATAAATTAATCTCCCGTCGTTTTCGATTCCCATATGAACGAAAAAAACCGCGGACTTAAATGTAAGTTTAGCTAGATTGTGACTTGGCAGAATCGCCACCACTGCGTCGGTGAACAATGTCACAGATTATATAATAGTAGTGACAAAGCGACCCTCCAAACCTTTACACCAAACAACCGTGAAAACTAAACAAATTACCACAAGGCGTAATCGTGACGCGACAACCTTCCCACCTCATTTCGGAGATTCGAAACGTCTCGTCGGATTCCAACACGAAATTACTTTTAATGGAAAAAAGATGATGCCCTAAACTGCTAGGGGCTGCTTTAGTACTTGCTACTCGCAGTTCTATAGAGTATTGAGTATAATCGGACATATTTTTTAATACTTTTGTGTAGATAAAATTCTTTAAATTATCTGTTATTTTGTATCCATTTGGTAACCCTACTTTGACATCTACCAAAATATACCTCAAACTCGTAGTTATGTGACAACGATGTTCAACGGGGTAATTTTGATGGCATTCAGGTGGGCAATCATATAATATAAATGGCTGCAGCAATAAGCCTTGATGACAGTGTTTACTGGATAGAAAATAGACTCAAACAACATTTTTTTCTCAGAACGCCATGTGACACCTAATTCACCCGCTGTGGATAAGACAAATCACCGTAACTTACGTGTTTTTTTTTTTAAAATAAATATGTGTAACATCACACATACGGCCATCTGATCCCAAACTAGGCAGAGCCTGTACTATGGCTATCAGCTGATACAGATACATGAATAAATACACAACATCCAGACACGCAAACACAAAAGTGCTTATCACACGAATGTTTGGCCTGGCGCGGGATTCGAACCCGTGGCTTTGTGATTCGAAGGCAGACGTACTACCAACTAGGCTACGGGGCCGTCGTCGTTATTATCAATAGAGACATCGCGGCGATATCGCGAGAAAATATCCTAAACTAAAAAAACCTTGAGTTGAAGTCACAAGGTTACAAAGATGTCGTCGTGTTCGCATACCTCAAGGCGAAGACCCAAAGGTGTCCACAATCCAATCTCACCAAGTTTTGTAACACAACAAGGATATAATTTATTACATCATAAATTATTTATAGACTTGCTCTTATTCCTAAATTCGTCTCAAAGTCTACCGATGTTACTTTCTTAGTCAATCTTTTGCATAAAAAGTAGTGCAAAATGCTTGCATAGGCGATCTAAAAAAAACGGCATTTACCCTTCACTGAAATATGTGTCAAGAAGCGAAGCAGAACGTTAATAGCCATATTTTGAAATGTTTTAAAGTGCCTGGCTGTGTAGTCAAATAACTGTAGATTTTTAGGCCTGCATTATAGAGACAGCACACCATTACAGTTATTATTTTTTTACTAAAACATAATGTTGTCAGAATTAATTCTAAGGATTAAAACTGTAATCTTATCCTTAAATATAATCGAATTTCTATATAACTAGCTAATCCGACAGGTTCAGTTGGTCCTGTGAATTTTACGTAAAACTTACCTTTTTACATGTTGGTTTATCAATAGAGATTTTGCAGAACTTACGCAAACCTTTATTTTACTCGTATAGATTTGACTGTGGTGCGTAAGTTTATAGGAAGAGCTGACATAAAAATAAAATAAGCCAGATTTTTTTTTATTAAATCTTTTGCTATTACCACCTATTCATGAAACAGTGTACATCATTAATCATATATTGTATATTTTATTCTGCTGAATATTTCCACTACTTCTAACAAACTATAAATGCTAGTACTAGATGTAGACCTGCGTATAGGTATTGTGATTACGGCCATGAATAAAATAGCAGCAGGCACGCGCATACCTGTTTACTTCCATGTGGATCATTTGATAATGTAATGACAATTTTCCGGTATTAAAGGCGAATCTGAATACAAAGAGCGATTCACATACACGTCGGAAATATTTATAAACATGCAATTTAAGGCATATCTATGTATCACCACGTTGTTATAGCATGTTGTACGGATCCTAACATAGAATTCGACCAATGTATTTCTTTCTATGGGTGCTGAGGCGTAAATATAAAAAAAACTAGCTATCCGCCGCAGCTCCGCCCGCGTTAACAGTTTTTCCCGTGGGAAAGAGGCATTTTCCCGCGGTAAAAGGCAGCCTATGTTACTCAGGGTAAATGGAGCTTACTAATGGTGAAAGAATTTTTGAAATCGGCACAGTAATTTTTGTGTTTATTCATTACAAACATAGACACACACAAAATACAAATCTTATAATAATATTATGATTAATCAACAACTGCGGTTTCCAACTCGCCTCTCAAGCGTGAGGATTGAGAAATGAGACATAGGAGAAAATTCCTCACTTTTTATCCCTAGCTAGACACTCGCAATTTTGTCGACTTAGACTGTTTCGGTAGTGGCCTTGAAGGGCGAAAGGCATGGAAAGTAGTGGTAACATGGTCTAAGAAAACAAGGAGATTTTGCATTCGGACCACGTAACTTGACACAAGCCTCATCCTTGTCTATTAACAAGCATTCGACAAGGATGAACAGCATGATGACGTAGGCTTGTCTAAAGCCACGTGGTCCGAATGCAAGACCTTGTATTCTTAGACCATGATAGGGAGCAGACACTGACTAGTTCGGTAGTGGCCTTGAAGGCGAAAGGTATGGAAAGTACTGGTAATAATAGCATAGGACCGTATTACCACGTATTACAGCTTTCATCTCGCTCATATAAATGCATCACCAGCCGTTTCGATCCTACCCTAAATTTAGTAAGATTAATTTCAAAATAATGCTAATAAGTAGGTGAATTCTGAAAAAAAGGCATGTAAAATAGTTCGAGGATTGCATTTTATAAACATAGTTTGCCAAACAAACTGCATTCCGCATTAATTACTATTGCGTTAGGTACAAACCACGTTTAATTTTAATTAGATTAAATACCTAGTGGTAAATAATAAATCGTTCCTGTACGACGAATGTTTCAGTTTTCATGACACGTTGACACGGTTATCAAGGCCTCATGCATTACCTATTACCGGCACGATTTAATTGATCAATTTACATGAACATACCAGTCCGTACATATACGTACCTAATATTATGTGAAGGCAGACCTTCCATCACCAAAGACGAAATTATGATAACTATAGTACTAACTACAGCCTGTAACCGTCCACTGCTAATGTCTCCCTTGAAAGGGAGTAGTAGCCATGATCTTGGCAGGCGGGTCGGAGATCGCATTCGATTACACAAGTGAACGATGCTGTCTAGACCCGTATTGGTTGCCAAATAAATAGTTAGGTACCTATACTTTACTGCTACTTGTGAACTAGGGCTCTTAGCATTTTCTATTTTCTTAATAGCTTAAGATTAAAAAAAAACTTTTTTTTTTTTATGATCCGTATGTATAAAGAATATTTGTTTGTTTGTTTGTTTGTTAGAAACAATTTTATGTAATAAAACTGTAGGGGTCGAAAATCTGTACACAGAAAAAAAAATACTAAAAACCGAGTCAAGGGGATGTAAGAAGTGATATAGAACATATCCAGTTTTTTTTTTGCATCTCTGTTTGTCTGTTTGTTCGGGCTAATCTCCGTAACTGTTGGACCGATTTGAATGAAATTTTGCATGACGGCAACTTATATGCCTGGTCAAAATCTTAAGACAGTTTTTACCTCGGGAAAATATCTCATTCCTACGGGAAACTATGCACAGGAACGTTAAAATACAACGCGGGCGTAGCCGCGGGCGGACAGCTAGTTCATAATAAAAAACTTATACATCTCAGTTATACACTATAAGTACGTAACATATTTGATTTGTGTTTGATTGTTTGTTTGAAGTACATTTTGTTGATTTTTTTTTTTTTCATTCCAGTGCCTGATTATACCCGAGGCGACGATTTTGGTTACGATGGTGTCATAGGTAAGTCTGCGTCCTATTAACGTAATATTATGGGAAATGTAAACAACTGCGTCAAATTAAACGTAATAATTCATTATGAGAAATGTAAACAACACCCATGTTGCTTTTTGGAAGAATAAACCAAGTTAACTTGACAGTTAGTTAAAGGTCAACCTTCAAGGCGCTTTTTGTGATTTTCCTTGATAAGGGTCACACCATTATGATAGATAAGGTAATGAGATAAATAACAAGAAAAAAAGTGTACGTAAGAAGTAGGTACTGTGGCATTAGCGTGCTGTCTCCTTTTGTCTCAAACCTTCTCTCTCTGGCAGGCGCGTTAATTTAATGAGAATCCGAAAGAAAATATCTTTTCTTCAAAAGTTTTCGATTTAACGGCCGTGCTAAAATATACATATATTTATATATTCTGGAACCTAAGGGTGTTAGGTTCTCAGAAAGCCTCCTTCTTTATTCCTAATCTTACTTATACTCACCATTACTTTAATTTCGTTTTCTTTATTTGTAAATTTTGGCTGTTAAATAAATGTATTATTACATAATATTACAGGCCTTAGGCAGTATTTTAAGCAAGTAAAACACCTATAAAGAGTATCACTAGCACAAGTTTTTTTATAAGGGTTTTTTTCTGGCCAAGTCAAATAAAATCGATTACATTACAGACCTTTTACTCCGCTAATAGTGTTATCGAGGATTGGGTATGAAAAAAAAATTGAATCGCACGAAATTGTTTTCTATTTTGTAATACTTGTGTATACGAAAAAAAAGGCATACTCTATATATTATTATCACCTTTGGATTCATTCAGGTTGCATCTTGCGGTTTCGCTTCCGTAACTCAAGCGCATCAATATTGCGATCCATTATGGCATTATGGTTTAGTTGTTATTGTTTTCAATGGCTAACCACAAACTCGTACATAACTAGATTTATATAGAAGCAGATTGTCGGTTAGTTAAGTACTAGGTAGTCTAGGTAGGATGTTGATTGTTGATATTATCTTATATCCTGTTAGAATTCCTTTTTAATGAAGCTATATTAGTATGTAAAGTGAGGATAAACTATCTTGATAATAAATAAGCAACTCATTCATGAAAAGTGTAGGTATACAATAATTGGACTAATTTCCACCGCACTGTTCTACATAAAGCAATAATTATGCTAAACATAATAAGGTATTTAGTTTAGCAGTTGAACGTGGTTGAACGCCACAAAGACGTTTATTCGAAACAACCTAACAATCATGACAAACACTCGAACCATTAGGATTCCCTGAACTGGAATAAGTAATGAAATGACTTCTATCGGCACAAACAAGAAAAAGTAAAAATACTTTCGCGGTAGTGCACCTACGCTAGTACTATTGCTATCCCGAGGTGGGCTTCAGTTAAATATATAGAGCTTATAGTATATAGAGCTTATAATATATAGAGCTTTTAAATCAGGTATAGATAAAAGAAACAGATTTGGTCGTTATATAACCTTTATATAGATAGATAGGTATTCATTTATCTCAAATCTAAGTAGCAAACGCTTGATACAAAATCGCCTATATCGTGATTCATTATATTTACTATGATACAGATTTTCTTTAAAGGGCAATTTTTTTTACTGGGGTTTATGGAGTCGCCTACCGTTACAAAAACAATTATTAGAAAATAATAATTTTACTGAAATCCTGAAAATAAATAATATCTATCGCGGTTGAGCCGAAGTCATAGAGGCTGAATGTCGTTCAGAAAGACACAAGCCGGGGACAAACAGAAAAAAAAATAAAAACATAGTAAGCGCACTAAAAGCTTATGACGAAATCGTGATATATACGCTCCTTAGTAAGTCCAAAATTGCATTTAATGAAACTGAACCTTACACACTTCTAAAACAAACCAAAATTGTATCTTCAGGTCCATCGCATTGGGGAGAGCGTTACCGGGAGTGTGCAGGCAAGCACCAGAGCCCCATAAACATCAACATACTGCGGGTGAAGCAGGTCACTCTACCAGACCTCGTGCTGATCGGCTTTGATGACAAGATTGACGGAGTCCACGTCACAAATAATGGACATACAGGTGAGATAAGATGAAGAATAAACTCTAAATAAATGTGCGTTTTTCAATAGTAGGAGGCGGTCACTTGGGATACTAACTTGGAAACACTGACTATTAAACTTAGTTTGTGCATAAGCTTTTTCAAAGCTATTGGTCTGGTGAGGTTAAGTTGTAAGTGGTTATAGTCAAAGTGGGCCGACTACTCTTTCGGGTCGCTCATTCAGTCCTACAAACAATAGAATTTTGGTGTCTATCAGGTAATAAGTACTAGATCTTGTCCTATACGTATCAGTAAACAGGAGTACAGTCGGTAATGGGTTCAGACTTCATACTACGGCTAGGTCTATCTATGCCACCAAAAGAGGCAAGTGTCAAATGACTCGCGTAGACAAGTGCCACAAACATAAAGGCAAACACGGAATTAGTAACATAGTTATAAAGGCAAGTCAAGTAGGTCAAATCGCCGGCATCGATCACCAATCAATGTCCAATACCTATATACTAGCATAAGTGCAGGCCTATTTTATTGAAATGTGCGATACATCAAAAAGGCACCGTTAGTGCAGACTTACGTCAACAATTGTTATATCAGCGAAACTTTTCCTCTCATTTTTTAATTGTTAGTTTCTACGCGTATTGTTCTGTACTTTATAAGTATAGAAGTAATTATGACAATTATAAGTTGAAATAATACGGACTGCTTTGAAAATTTTAATTCATGTTTAATCTTGTACGGTAATAGAGGCATTTAACAGGAGTCACTTAATATGCCAACTGGACGATGCCAATGGCACTTTGGCACCTTTATCATCAATGGCAATATTGGCAATGGCTAATTGGCACATTTTCAGCAAGGTATTTCATTTGTGACACCCGCGGCTCACCAGGTTTGGGGGGAGCCAGCGAGCGCTCACAAGAAGAAGTTAACACGATGAGTAGAAACACAAAAGTAGAAGTAGAATAAATTTGTAATAAAACTTAAAACTTATAAATCTTCTTATAAACTTGTCGACAGGTTTAATAAATAAAATCACAGAAAATCACAATGAATTTAGGACATCGGCCGGCATGGCCGATGGGAAAACGAAAAGTGAGTAAAAAAATGAATGAAATGACGGATGATTATTGACTGAATTCCAAAATTAAATATATTCGAATTTAGGCGAGAATGGTAAATGAGATGAGAATGAGGCAACGAGGTGGCATAGTAATGCACCACGTTACAGTACCGGGGGGGGCCGGGTGAAAAAAGGCTTGTAAAGGCTTTTTTCTAAAAAGGTGAAATATGTATACTTAAAACTAAATAAAACTAAGTATGGGACGTGAGAGATAATTTAGAAGGTGTGGGTATGTACACTAAGCCAGTTCACCCATCTAAGCATCATGTCTATCCTTCCATTCTTTCATGCTTCGACTTACAATGTCTTGTTCCGGAATTGGAAAGCAAGACCCTTTCATATTGAGGAAACTTATATATATATAAATAAGTGTTTCTCAATGAACTGTACTTAGGATAGTGTAGGCTTATTTTACTAGTCACAACCCGCTAGTGTGAAAGATGAAAAGGTAAAGTATATGTACAAGTATGTGCCATTGGGCAAAGCGCATTGTAATGCGAAGGGTAGGAAGGGAATGGGGAATATGATAGAGGCTTATTTAACGTGTTATCAACCGCACGATAGGAATATGATATAGGCTTATTTAACGTGTTATCGACCGCACGAGATGAGATAATAGATAAGGGAATATATACAGATATGATAAAGGCTTCTTTAACGTGTTATCAACCGCACGATATAGAGTGGGATACTCTAATTAGGGAAATATTAACAAATGAATGATAACAACAGTTAAACTAAATGACTCCGAAAAGAAAAATGAGGTGCGTATTTATAAACAAAAGAATGATAAGACAAGGGAAGGGTAGAATATAGATGACGTGATAATGTCAAATTAATAAACAAATAAACAATGGTAACTATGGTAGCGAAGGTGGTGTCATAGTTTGAGATGAAGTACAATGTAAGGGTGTAGGTATAAATGAAGGAGTATGTAAAGCCGCATACAGACATCGCGAGGCGTGCGTTGCGAATGGTTCGTCTCGCATGCCTCGGGCTGTGTGGACGTGTGTGCTCACAGTGAGCATTCGCGCCATACGATCGTTGCGAACGTCGCCTCAGTACGAGCCGTGCGCTCCGTGTGGACGGACAGGTGTTGTTTGCGTTGTGCGCTCATGCGTCATGGAGGCGAACGAAGAACACCGTGCGTGGTGGTTTGCGTGCTCAGATTGAGCATGTGTCGTTCGGGACGCACGCATAAATGTACCCTCGTATGCCTCAGGTTGAGGCATGCGAGACGAACCATTCGCGGCGCACGCCTCGCGATGTCTGTTTGCGGCTTAGGCTGGTTTCAGAGCGGCGCGTCTCAGCAGCGCTGCCCAGGCGCGCGCGGCTCGGGCGCGCCTAAACATAAGCGGCCGAGACGCGGCCCAAGACGCGTCACTATGAAACGCTACATACAATCTAGTGTAATGCGAGGCGCGCGCGGCTGGGCAGCGCTGCCGAGACGCGTCGCTCTGAAACCAGCCTTAATGTATAGTGAAAGAAGTATTTATGGGAGAAGAACAAAGGGTAAAAAGATTATAAAGGTGTGAGGAGGTTAAGAATAGTAAAAGGGATAAAGGATAAAAAAGGTTATAAAGGAGTAAGGAGATTAAGAACGTTTGTTCGCACTTGGCGAATAGTAAAAAGGGTAAAAAGATTTTAAATTTTTTAAATCCCCTTTGGGAAAAGTAAAGGGTTCGAATCCCTTAAAGCCTAGTCTTAAGTAGGTAGAGCAAGAAACTTTTTAGTATGAAGAAAGAAGAATATAATGTGTAGTAGGTTAATTAAATAGTAAATATAATAAATGGGAGATTGAAATGAAGATGAAAATCTGTTAGTGATGATGATTGAAATAAGGACACAAATAAAGCAGATAAACACAACAAACCCTACCTAATACAGTTTAAAATGAATAAAACTTTAATAACGTTTTAGTGTGTAGTTTTTCTTTCTTCTTTCTTCTTCAAATCCGGGTGTAGGCATCCGGCAGTAAGCAGTAGGCAGCTAGGCAGTAGGCAGCTAGGCAGTAGGCAGCTAGGCTTCTCACTGCGACGTCAGGATCTTCCAGCGGGCACAGCAGCAGCTGCAGCCGTCCGCTGTCAGGCAGCCGTCGTCGCCGACCTGAAGAGGGTCTTGAAAGGTGCTTGAGGGGTCCTGGCTGCTACATCAACCGCGGGCCGTTCTGCCCGGCGGTTTTTACGCCGATTTTACCTGAAGCTCAGGGGTGGTAGACGAGAAACACGAAGGGGCGCCATTGTGACACCCGCGGCTCACCAGGTTTGGGGGGAGCCAGCGAGCGCTCACAAGAAGAAGTTAACACGATGAGTAGAAACACAAAAGTAGAAGTAGAATAAACTTGTAATAAAACTTAAAACTTATAAATCTTCTTATAAACTTGTCGACAGGTTTAATAAATAAAATCACAGAAAATCACAATGAATTTAGGACATCGGCCGGCATGGCCGATGGGAAAACGAAAAGTGAGTAAAAAAATGAATGAAATGACGGATGATTATTGACTGAATTCCAAAATTAAATATATTCGAATTTAGGCGAGAATGGTAAATGAGATGAGAATGAGGCAACGAGGTGGCATAGTAATGCACCACGTTACACATTAATTCCACTATTTGACCTGACCTTCTATATACCCAAATCATAAATTAGGTTGCTTTTCTTAACAAATCCACGTGAAATTATAAAAGCAGTTTCGAATTTTAACTAAATATAATAAAATACATACGAATACAATTGACAATCGGCAGGCAGTCTATATACACGCTCTTTAATAAAATGTATACTTTTTAATTTACTCGCGAGGTTTACAGCTCACGGAGCCACATAGATTTTATTTGAGCTTGGTGTCAATAAAACAAAATATATTATTGTATTGTACTTTTTATGGTAATCATCGTAATAAATCTAAGTAAATTGCGCAATAAACATGCATAGATATATTATTATAATTAATGATCATTGATTGTAATTGTAAAAGGTAGCATTGCACTGAAACGAAATGGATCGCAGCGAGGCTAGTGAGAAGCGGATGAAATTTTCAAATACCTATTTAAGGTTATAACAATAATATATTAATTAAGTATACATATCAATGTATACAAATGTATACAAATCAATAACAAATTAAGCATATCCATAAATAGACTAAAAATCGATTGTATTATCAACCGGATTTTTATTTCTTGCAGTTCTAGTAAATATAGTAAACTAGCTTTCCGCCGCGGCTCCGCCCGCGTTAACAGTTTTTCCCGTGGGAATGAGGCATTTTCCCGCGGTAAAAGGTAGCTTATGTTACTCAGGGTGAATGTAGCTTTCTAATGGTGAAATAATTTTTAAAATCAGTTCAGTAGTTTTTGAGTTTATTCATTACAAACACACACACACAAATCTTTCCTCTTTATAATATTAGTATGATGAACTATATTCTCGAATGAAATGTCCTACATCGCGAAAAATAATAAAACAAACTTCTAATAGAAGTACAAAATGAACCGCATCCGCGTCGGGTTCTTTTAAAGGTGACTTCATATTCTGTCACATAAATCCTGCATACAAAACCATTCATTCAATCGCAACTGTCATAATGAGCCAGTAATGGAGTAAAGGAAAAATGTAAAGATGTTAATATAATATGGAACTGTGTTGGAATATTTTTCGCAAACAATAATACTTATTCTATATTTTTTCCTTCCAGTCCTAATAGAGGTAGAAAACGAGCCACACCCTCGAGTGAGAGGGGGTCCCCTAGAGGGAGACTACATATTCAGCCAAATGCACTTTCATTGGGGGGACAACGACACCTTCGGATCAGAAGACAAGATAAACCATAGGAGGTAAACATATTTTTCAGTAAAATAAGTTAGCAGAAAAAAAGAAACTTCGTGAGTGCCGTATGGTTCCCGGTTTAGTTCAATCAAGAGCTCGCTAAACTGAACATTATTACTTTGTACAGTCAAGTTCATAAGTGCAGTCAATCACGTGTTTTTATACTTTCAAATAACTTTTTTCCCAAAGGCTTGATATTCTTATTTTTTTGTGTTACTTATACAGTGTAAGGGACTCAATATTTTGCTTCAAATGATTTGTCCTGAATGCTTTTGGAAAAAAAGTTAATTTAAAGTATAGGTGCACGTGACATGACTGGACTTATGAACGTGACCGTACCTTTAATATGTACATACTGCACTTGACAGTACTAGACCAACCCAACTCTACCTGTTGGTGTCAAACGAGGTCATAATAAGGCTCAATTCACACCGGGACGGCAGCGACGCGGCGAGCACTTTCAGTGTGAAATAATTTTAAACTTTATTTACATATCAAAAGACTAGTATAGCTTGAAGCTTCGACGAGTCGCGCGGCTACCAGCGGCGGCGCCGCGCGCGCCGCGCATCCGTCGGCGGTCTCAAGCGATACTAGTCTTTTTAGTACTTGGATAAAGTTTAAAATTATTTCACACTGAAAGTGCTCGCCGCGTCGCTGCCGTCCCGGTGTGAATTAAGCCTTACGGTAAGGGCGTTGACCTCAAGAGATCCAACAACTGCGATCCCTACCCGTCTGCCAAGCGTAAAGAATATAGCAACACTTCCCTTCTAGCCCGAGAACTTTTATAAATAGGCTGTTGCAATTTTTTATTTTATTTTATTTTATTTGGAAAACCAACAGCTATTACATTTGAAATAATAATTAACTTAAATAACAGAAAGCCAATTACAGGTCTTCACTGATAGCACCTACTTATTTAACAGCTACTTTACGAGCGCAATTCGCAACAGATCAACACGTTCAAGTTAAAAAAAAAGATGTACATTCAATTTAAAGACTATCAAACACTTGTCCACTTAAAGTTCGTCTCACCGACTCAACACCAGTATTGAACAAATCCAAGTCTAGATCAACACACAAATTATTATAATTGCTGCACGCTCGCCACATATAAGTAATGCTTAATTTACGTACCGTCTTTTCATGATTTGACTAGAATTCTGGTCTCTAGACTCGACAGATACCATTCAAGGCAGATTAGTAGAGCACTAGCCTAGGAATTATTTAATCAAACAATTAGAAGATCTGCATCGTAAGAACACGGCCATTATTTAATTGAGGACATCCGCAATTCGGTCTACTTTAAATTATTGGGAAAAAAATTAGTGTTTATTAAGTATATGAAAAAAGTCATTTTAAAATATGTTACTAACTAGAATATAACAAAAACAAACACACGTTTTTGTTCCATAATTCTTTAACGACTTTTTAATATAAGCTGTGCAAATAAGTATGTATTAAAAATCGTCATCATCATTTCACCCGAAAGACGTCCACTGCTGGACAAAGCCCTTCCCCAAAGATCTCCACGATTGGTCCTGCGCTGTCCGCATCCAGCGGCTTCCCGCAACCCTCACCAGATCGGGCCAGTGGGGCCTGAGTATTATAAATATACTTTTCTAAATGCGTATTTCATGTTTTCAGTTTCCCTATGGAGCTACACATGGTGTTTTTCAAAGAAGAGTACAACAGCACTAAGGAGGCTGTGTTGCATCCAGATGGGTTGACAGTGCTCGCTTTCTTTTACGAGGTACCTAGGTTTTAAATATTGAAAATTAACCGACTGAGGCATAGCCCACAGAAATAACGCACCTTCAGACTAAGATTTCAGACGAATAGTTTTAAAAAAAATATGATATTGTAATTAAAGTACTATACCAGTTCTAGACTCTAACTGTTCATTCTTGAGTTCATGTCAAAAAAATCGAAGGTTCCTTGATGAAAAAGTAGCCTATGAGATGATTCTGGTGCTTGTATTTATGTATGTAAATAAATAAATCGTTCTATCTTGTTCCGAAATAACCTCCCATACTCTCGCATTTAGTGGAGAGAAGTAAAATGTATTCTTATTAAAATAAACAAAGTTTCCGTATTCACTGTAGCAAAGTGCTGTCTCACCATTATGGTGACACCATAGAATAACTAACATATTTTACAAATGTCTTTTCTAGGCTACACTTAATTTGAAATTTAAAGATGTAACCGGAATTATGCGTCTCGAATTGAGGTGTCGCGTTGTTAAATTAAATAGTAAAAATTGTACATGCAATTCTTAGCATGTTTGAGCATTGAATAAACAAAAAAACTAGTAGTGATTCGTCAAAATGGTGACTAGTCAGTAAAAATGGGAATCCTTATTGAATTTTGCTGTATCACAGTATTAAATCGAATACAAAGACCTACCTATGATTTCACCTCTCGATTACGTATTCTGAAACGCTAACTAACCACAATATTATTGTTATTTTACACCTAAACTATAACAAAGTCGACTATTTATTACACATAATGTCTCATGTAGATGGGTAACACGTGTAGAGAAATAATATTGAGTTAGGTTATCGTCATTGTGGTCTATGATCTACTGCCAAAATAGCCAATCACGAAAGGAGAGCCGGTTAAAGCAATGATTAAAATTATTTGTTAATAGACGACTGAACGCAGAAGCATGCCTATATTCAAAACCCTTGTTTACAGCTATCAGTAAACAAGTATTTTAGGTAAGTATGCATCTGATCTTGTCATTCTCTTCTTTTTCATATTTAGGTAAAGATGCGGGCTCGTCATGGAAATAAAGACGGCATTTTAAATAACACCTATACTACATGTACTAGAGAGATTGACATAAAGAGATATTTACGAGAGGTAGGTACATGTTAGGGGTTACATTACATGTTGCTTGGATAGTTGTAAGCATACAAAGACGCACTTTTTTAATTACGTACATACAGTCACGCCATTTCCCCGGAGGGGTAGGCAGAAACCACTTCCTTCCAATTGCTTCGATCTAGGCATTGTTTCGCTTCACACACTGTAATTAATAATCTCGTTATCGTCGGTTTAGAGTACTCTTCGACTAACCTTGACTTTTCTTAAATTAACTTAAATAATTTGTGCCAGCCAGTAGCCACCGAAGCGTTTTCATATTTTGAATTTCCATCTCACCTTCCCTTCCATTACAAATACAAATTTTCTTTATTGACACAGACAGATAACACTACAAAGAAAACATTAGGTTTCAACAGGCGGCCTTGTTGCTAATTTGACTTCTCTTGTTCCAATTTCAGCTGGACAGGCACTTCCACCCGGCGTACGACGAGATCACGACGGCTTTGAGCAACGTCACGGAGCCGCACTCGAGCGTGGTGATGACCAACCCGTTCTCCTTCCTCAACATCCTGCCCTACGACCTGCGCCGCTACTTCACGTACCGCGGCTCGCTCACCACGCCGCCTTGCTCCGAGGTCGTCATATGGCTCGATTTCGAGCAGCCTGTCAGGCTAGCTCACGACCAGGTCACTTACTTTTTAAATTCTTCTTCTTTTCGTGTCGATGGCAAGTCAGATTTACTAAATTTTGTCGGCCCAATATTCTGCCACCCTGATAGCATTGTCAGCAGCATTCATCAGCTCCAGTGCCGAACATGTGTCAGGGCATGCGGGACACGATGTTAGGTGGGCTATAGTCTGAGGGGTCACTCCGCCCGCACTCACATCGCAGGTTCAGTTCCAATCCATCCAAGAATCCTAATAATTCTAATATATTTCTAATCCTAATAATATTACCTAATAATTTTTAAATTGACAAGTTGCAAAGGATTTTCGGAGAGCGGAAGATTCTCTATTCAGACCAGCAGGGTAAAAGTTGTGACTACTGGTAGCGGAAAGTAGAGTTAGTGGCGTATTAGGAGAGGTGTATGACTTATGCGTCGAATAGTAACAGCTAGCTATGTAGGATGCATTTAGCAGCAGTCCTGTGCAGTGTTCCTAATAGTCTAACCATAGTCCAAGAAAACAAAGTCTTGCAATTAGACCACGTGACTGACACGAGCCTACGTCATTTCTACGTCATTTTGCCTATTCATCCTTGTCGAATGCGTGGGATGAACAGCGCAAAATGACGTAGGCTCGTGTCAGTCACGTGGTCTAATTGCAAGACCTTGTTTTCTTGGACCATGAGTCCAACTAAAGTTACCTACGTATGGCTGTAACTGTGTGTGGGTATATTTAGTTGGCCTATTCACATAGCACTACTCGGAGAATCGAAGGACACATAGTGTGAATAGGTCACCTAAAAGTGAGACGCCGATCTGGCAACACCTTAACAGGTTCTTACGGTTGATATGATGATAAAATGGAAATTCGGTGTATGTGTGCGCGAAAAAAGCTAAGAAATGAAGTGCGACTTTCAGTATTAGCATTAACACTAGTATATTAAATGCTGTAGCATTAGAATCGTACAAATGGAACTAGTTACTTAACCTAAGATTTCCAGTACAGCATAACATAAAAATATCACTTCCTTTTTTTTATTGACGTATGCTTGAATCGAAAAGATACGACGGATCAAGCTTCACCGGACTTGCGGGGAGCGGAAGATTCTACCCCAAAAAAAAGTCATATACCAAAGCGTCTAGGGGCGGCTCAAGGGAGCCCTGGACCACGGCCTAGCGCGTTGATATTGAAAAACATCGTGAAGGAGACGACTAAATATCACTTCATCCACAGATAGAAGTATTCCGGGAACTAAGGTCAGCACACGGCAAGATCAAGCACAACTTCAGACCGATCCAGCCAATAGGAGATCGCGTGGTCTTCTACAACATAGACTCTAATTACTTCGTCTACAATGAAATCGACGACCCGGATGAGGATGAGACTGCGACGGCCAAATCCGGCCGCAAGAAGAAAGGACGCAACCATGCTCATAAGATATACTCCCAATTTGGTCCCACTGGCATATTAATACTCATTGCAAGTGTGAACTATCTTTAAAGGTCTATGTTATTGGTCTCACTGGCATATTACTGTTCATTGCAAGTGTTAACTATCTGTAACTACAAGTATAAGTTCTATTTTTGTTATCTGTTGTACTGTCGGTTGATTGCTTGTAGTTTTACTGCTATATGGAGAATATAATATAGAAGTTCCTCATATACCGTGCTATTTACTTAGGGGCAAGCAAATTTAGTTATTTTTTAAAAGAACCAATATTTCTGTTCTTATATGATACCCAGTTGGTGTAAAAAGCGATGTGCGAATGATCAGAACCTTAAGGAGTAGGTTCTAATTTTTCATAAACAAATACTATATGAACTTGCTTGTAGTTGTACAGTGTGGTAGATGAAATTACTAAATGATTAATCATTCATAGTTATCTAGTTAATTTTACATTGAATTGAAACCACTATTAAGTTAGGAACTTACATTACAGATAGAGAAAAGAGATAGCTTGATAAAATATTGCATATACGAAAATTAAATAATAAATTATAAACAAAATAACTTTACCTACAGCACTGGATTTTTGAAAAAATAAAGCACATCAAGAGTGATTTGATTAAAATACTTTCCGGTATTTGTTCCCATCTCTTTTAAATTGAAAGAAGCTACAAAAATGATCTCATTCGTGAAAAAAAATCAGGGCTGTCTCTTAGTCTATTATCAAATAATAACAATTCTTGGTAGTTTCTCCAAATGCCCACTTAACCTATAATATAACCTTACATAAAGCAATATTAATTTAATAATAGAATTGTAAATGAATGAATATCCTATTAATATAATCAACTTTGTATTGTAACATAATTGTATAGTCTGTAAAGTTAAAGACTGACTTGAAAGGAAGAAAAATTGAATTAATCCATACCCTGTGATATTAAGATAAAAAAAATCTTGTTGAGATTAAAAGATAACTCTATTCTTCACCAGTATTTTTATTTCTTTATCTTAAAATAGTTTAATTAATTTTTACTTTTTAGCAAAATACATTGTTCTGAGACCTACATGGTAGGTTTTACATTAGGGATGATGATCAATGTATTCACAAGTCAAATATATTTTTAAATTCCATTGCAAAGTGCCTGAAACATAAATTAGGGAATACCGAGACAAGCATCTTAGTACTATTACTTAAGCTAGTGAAATATTATAGTTATATTCAAACAATATTTTTTAAATTCTTACTGCATAGTACATTATACATTTTATAATAAGGCCACTGGCATCATCCCTAAATGTTACTAAGAATTGTAAAAGTTCACATTTAATATTGTTTCACTCACAAGTCAATCGTCGTCTGCGGGTCTGTTATCTGTCATGGTGACCATAGCTCCCAAGTTATCATCAGATCCCTGCTTAAGTCTCTCCCATATCAACTCAGCAATGGCTTTTTGTGTCCGCCGCTCGAGTTTCTCCAGTTTCTTAGCTACATCTCTTTTTAAATCCCAATCTGGTTTCCTTGGTGCTAAACTCGTTATGTTCAGATCTTGTAACACCACCTGAAAATATTTGAAAAGAGGTCTAAGTTAGGCTCATGTCTTGAAAGCCTTGTGTAAATATTGTACTTATCATTTGTATATCAGCTGATATACAAATAACAAGAGTTGGATTGGACCAATCTAAGGCTGGAATCACACAAATTTTGCTTTTTACAGGTGTATTGCTTTCCTACAAGAATGTTGAATAAAATATACAGCACAGAAGAAGGAACAAACTGAGGCCAAAATATTCAAAAATTAAAAGCCTTATGGCTTGGTTAACCATTGTTTTGTTTGATAAGCTGTGAACACCAATATTTGAAAAAAGAAAATAATTTTATACTGATATTATCAATGTAATATATGTCTACCTTCTCTTTTCCTGCTTCCAAAAGGTCCTTCACCTCTTCATCCACCTCAACTGGTTCAGCATCCTGAATCTTAGCTTCTTGAAGGGTTTCATCCTGGGGCTTGTAGCTACGGAACTTGGGCCTGGAATAAGAAAGAAAACAAAAAGTTAAATTAGATCAGAGCCCTGTGATAAATAAATGTCCTCTTATAAATAAAGCTATCATGTTGACAAAGTACTTCAGTTTTTATTATAAAAGTTACACAGAGATTTTAAATACAATAATATTCCACTGTATTCTTCTCGGTAAACATGAGAATATTGGTTTAAGGTCCAATACAAATTTTCCAAATCAAAGATGACTTTAGAACTTATGGTCATCCATAACATAACCTAACTCTTAAACTTTGGTTTGTTGTTATAATACTTACTTGGGAAGCACTACGCTTTCTACCGATGGATTGGAGGTGGTCTCTTCACTAGCGGGAAGCTTTCTTTTTAGGTTTTTCAGTCTTTCCTTTCGTTTCAACGCCTGCTCTTCTAAACTGCCAACTCCAGATTCTTTGCTTTCCGTTATCATGTTATCATGGGCTAATCACACTACCAATATAAACTGAAGTTTAACGAACAACCACTACGTGCAAAAGCGTAAGGAATTATGATCAAAAATAAAACATGAATAAAGTGGTAAACACACAGTAACAACATAACCTCACTTTTCTGACAGATGAAGGTGACAGTGACAAATAGATTTTTTAATCCGTATCTTTTGGGAACAGGTAAAAAAACACACACCATGCAGCCGTCGTATTCTGTACCGTTTTCTCTTTTCCAGTTTATTCAAAATAATTCAAATCACAGATTTGAACTAAAACAACGACGTATTCAGTACGTTTCATTGACTTTATTCAGCAAATAAAATAATAAAAAAAGTGCGTGCCATACATATAAATGCTTTGGTCTGTCTGGGTAGGTTTTTTATCTTACTTGCGTTGCGTGCGACCCTTATGCTTGTGCTGTGTGTGCCTGGGGTTTGCTTGGCTACTAACATGTCCGCCAAAGAGGACAAGGATCGCTTTTACATGCACAATTTAAACACTTTAACGGGTTTCAGTGCAGAAAACAAATTTATTTATTAAAGTCTATCCTATTAAAGTCTTGTCTCAGTATTAAAATAAAAACTGGTCAAGTACAAATTAAAGTGCAAGGGTTCCTCATCATTATCTGTCGAAACAACAGAACTTGTGTTAAACTCGCGTGGAGAGTTGGAGAGGGTTCCGTGTTCATACGAAGAAGTTCTTTTAAGAATAAGAAAATAGACGAACACTCCCTTATTTTAGAAACTACACCTGTGACTACACTCACTGATCCGTCCGTAGGTTCGATTAAGTTGAAATTTGGTTTTTTGCATTGCTAACTACGTCAAGTTAATAGTGCCACAGAGTTACTATGCTAGTTCTATGTTTTATAATTCAGCCTACATAAATAAATCGCTTTCATCCCATGGTTATTGAGAAAATTACTATATTGGTTGCCTGGAGGAAATCGCTTTGAGCGATAGGGCCACCACTTGCATTCTTTTTGTGTTATATAATTTTTCTGTTGTTTTGTGCAGTATTTCTTTTTTGTTTTGATTAATAGTAGGTACTTTTAAACAGTTTTCCTTGTTTACTTCAGTAGGTAAGGGGCGGCAAAAAAGGGATCAGAAAGACGTTGGTGTTCGTGGGTTAAAAATAAAATCAAATTAGGTATACCTATATTAAAAATATAAATTCTTTATTTTCATATGTAAAATAAAACATAGTTTACTATGTTGCCTGACAACTTGAAATTGTATATTCGCTAAGATATATGAGCCTCTTTGAAAGATTTGTAATATCATTAACAGATGCCAGACTTTCATAGCTATTTAAATATAAGATTACAACATTACATAACTAATGATTAAAATACGTAAGTACCTATATTATTTACAACCTTATTTTAAATTATACCTATAAATCTAGTTTACGTACACTACCAGTTTTGACTCAATTATTTTATACTTAAATAAACTAAGCCCTATTTTTATTTACTTAATTTTCACAAACGATGTTGTATTTATTGACGCGCTATAAAAAAATATATATTTATATTAGGTACCCTTACATTTTGATTATTTACTTGAATAAATAGAACACTGAATAATGCATTTGTTTCTTGAAAAATTGTTAACGGTACTATAACTATAAATCCAAAAGTGTAGGTGCAGAAGCCAGCACATTCTGTTGGACATTCGCACTAGTAAATTCACCCTTTGACTTTTGACTGACTTTTGGGATTATAAGTATATAAGACGTTGACCGGAGATAGAAGGTACCACCTTTCAAATTTTCATTCAAATCGGTCCAGCAGTTTCGGAGATTAGCCCATACATACATACAGACAAACAAAGAAACAAAACATAAAAAAAACTGGATTTGTCCTTTATCGCTTTTTACATCCCCCTGAATCGTTTTTATGTACACCCTCTACACCCTGCTAAACATTATCGAAGTCAAATGCATTTTCAGATTCAGTTTTCACGGTGACAATTTATTGGCTTATTTATTGCCATACAAAATAGTAATTACTTTAACATACCCCCAGTCACAATATTATATTTTTTGTAACCTTACAGCTATTTTATCAACACCTAAATAGTTTAGGCAGGCATATGTACAGCATCCGGAAAATCAAGACTAAACTGTAATTTCATAATTGGTGTACTACATACATTTTACATATTACTTCTGACCTGCGCTTTCATAATAAAATAGTACGTTTAATAGCTTTTTCGAGTACTTATCCTATACCTTACTACTTATGGCAGTTCATAATTATAATAAAATAAATAATTTCTTTTATATCTAATTATAAATTGTTGTTTGAAAAATTGTCTACGTAGATTTGTAGAACAAAAATGTCAATAAAGATATTGAAAAAATAACCCTTGCAATATATTTGAACTTCTTTGGTGGGTTTACCGGTACAGAATATCGTAGGTACAACTTTCTCAGCTAATGAATTACAATATGCTAAAATGTAATTAGGTTGTAACTGTTTATGTAGACAGAATTATATCACTCGCCGAAGTTTTAGGTTTTGGTGTGCTTGAAATAGACGATAAAGTATGTCCTAAATATTTACTCATTTTATGTCCTATAAAATGGGCTGAAGAGGTCTCCTGTTGTCAAAAGGTAATCGGTTAGATACATTATTATTTAGAGGAATTCCGTGATTCAATGATAAAACTTTAGATACTATGTTTAGATCTTCCTGACTTCTCGCGTTAAGTCCATTTTGCACTAGTAACTGTTTCAATTGATTGTCGGAGTTAAACTGAGGCCTGTTTGCGGGAAAAAACCGGTTGGAAATAACAGGATTGAATGTGTTAAATCTATTGAAGTGTTGCTGATTGTTTATTCCAAAATTTCCCACTCCATTTTCGTTTCGGAAAACTCGATTGGCTTGTTTCTGTCTGAATTGGTCCTCTGCACGTATTTGGTTAAAATTTTGAACCTGGTTAAATGGTGGCACAGGGTTTGGTTGTAAAAAGTTTGCGATTCCTTGTGGTATATGGTTATCTTGTAGAGGGAATTGTTCGCGTTGTTGGTTGCGCAAATGCAGAAGGAAATCAACTGCCTCGCGATTAGGGAGCTGTTGCTGACTGGTTACAGTTGTCCCTTGCACTAATGGAACACTCGGCTGAATTGATACTTGGGCACTTTGAGCTACATTATTTGGATTTACAAAGTTGTTTTGTTGAACATTCTTTGGCAACTGAAAATTCGAGTGCTGATTAGTAGATTGTCTTTGCTGTTCTAGTTGTTGTCTTTTCAATTGTTCCTGTTCAAAAAAATACTGTTGCCTTTGTGATTCTTTTTGTTGAAGCAAGAAGTGTTGTTTTCTCAGCAGCTCTTCTTGTTGCCTTTGTTGGAATTGTAACAAGCGTAGCTGTTCTTCAAGAATTCTTTGTTTTTCTTCCAGTTGTTTTTGCAATTCCAATTGCTGGCGTATAAATTCGTTTTGAGTGTTCCTGATAATGGGTTGTTGATGTATTTGAGGTGGTAATAACTCAATCGACGTGGCTGGAGTAGCTCCTAATGGTGCTTTTGTCGGTAGAAGATTTGTTTGTTGGTAAAGCGGGATCACTTTTTTGGGCAGTCCTTGAGCGTCCTGGTGTACCGTGAAGGCTGCCACTAAAGGAGCTGAGAACACTTGAACGTCTCGTTGGTCAACAGGTTCAATATTTTCTCCATCCGCGTTGTGAGTCGGTCGTGGCGTCGTTGTCGTGGTCGTCGTCGTCGTCGTCGATGTGGTGGTGGTAGGCGCAGGTTTGGTTATCGTGAAACTGTTATCGATATTGGACTTCGATGTACTTTGAATACTTCTAACTTGTTGAACGTTTACACTCGACCCTTTAGCTTGGAAAATTTCACTAAACGGCGCCTGGGTGGGAAGCGTTGCTGTGACTTGATTTTCAACATTTCCTGCAGTTGAACTCAAAATTGAGATTTTGCTGTCAACAAATGTGGGAGTTGTATTCGAGTTATTTCCGAATGCAGCTTGACCATTCACCACAAATGAGTGTATTTGTATATTTTCTTTAGTAGGTGTAAGTGTTTCAGTAGTTTCTTCATTGGTCCGAAGAAGATCTGAATCAACTGTCGATGTGCCATCTATGATATCAGTGATTGTAGACTGCTCGTCATTTTCTTCCAAATCGCTTAAAGCTTTGAGCAGCGCTTTTCTAATGTAGGGGTCTAATCGTACTGAAGGTTTTGTTTCTATGCTGTTGGCCTTGTCATTGTAGACATCAGCACCAGAGTCTTCAGCAGCCACAGCCGCCATAGCGACGAGAAATAACGCCGACACCTGGAACCAAAGAAAGTAGGACATTAAACTACGTTCAAACACAAAAATGATTTATGAAGTACAGTAAGCTTATTATAATAGTAGTAATAATGTTGACGGAGAGCGGCGGTCGCGATCGAGCGCGCGATTATAGCTGCTGTACGAGCGCTTCCACGTTTCCACGATCTTAATGTTTTTAGATGTCTTCGGTTACATTGTTCGCGTAATGTGGAACAGTGACGGTTTTCTTGTGGGTCGCTTACACAACCCAAGTGTCATCTCGGCGCGAGGTGCTGCGCGGGGCGTAAAATATATGAATGTATGACGATTTTCATTATCTCACAGCGCGGGTCGTCAATGGTCTAAATATTTGAAACATTTCGAAAAGAGGCCAGAATCATTGCGCGTGTGACTTAAATCGACTCATGGTTATTCGTTTGATGTTTTGTTGGTTTGCGCTGATGATATGATATTGTGCGATTGTGTGGCTCCAGCCCTCATGATGGGCCAAACGACTCTACAATAAATAACTTTCGCGCGTGCGTGACTGACGATTGACGAAACGTTAGTAATGGCAGAGGACACTTCATTTATCATCTAACGTAGATAATTAATCAATTGTTGTGATTCTATTGTTGTTCGTGACGGACCTCTCACATAGAAAGGTAGGTGCACAATAGAACCCTTATTACTCTATCATCTCTTCAATGTATTACACAGGTAGTGAAAAAAATATACAAGAAGAACTTTAAATTATGTTTCATGAATAATGTATATAAAAGTACTACGCATGAGTAACGCACAGAATATGTCGGAATCGGAACAACGATAAATTAACTATTACAGTTTTACCTAATCAGATGAAACCTGTACCCAATAATGCAAGCGGAAGTAAGCTACTCAGTGGGCAGTAAAGATTAGTATCAAACACTTAATTTTATAGTAGGTAAAATGTTGAATTCTAATATTAGTTTTATTTGCTTTTAGATTTCGTGACCAAAACGGCACCTATTAATAAATTTTGCTGGCCAGCCAGCCCATCTTTCGAATCGTAAACCATAAAAAGAACTTTTAAATTTAGCTGACATCATTATTTTATAGAGTTCGTGAAAGTTCCTGAGCTTCTGAACCTGTCTCCGCCGTATTAAATTCCTGCATGACGTAGTTTAAAAAGTTTATTTTTTAAGAAAGACATAATATTACCCTAGAAAATTATAATTTATTTGCGTGGATAGGTAACCTAACGGCATCTGTAGTCAGCCTGAATTAGTATTGGTCTTAAAAAACCTTTACTTCGGCACTAGCTTTATCAAGAGGTAACAAAGGAATGTGTCCACTTTCTCCGACGGTTGTCAGGCGGCACAGACCGTGAACGTCAAAATCAATACGGCACCATGTAGATGTCAACTTGGATCGCACGCGCACCCACGCGGCAAGCAGACGCGAGCGCAGCAGCAGCGGTCGCGGCCTCTGACATAACATAATCCGCCGGTGACATATGGTTGTTCATTATTTTGCAACTAACATTTTTAGCGTCGATTGGTTTGTTCTTTTGCAACTTTTTTTTGCGTTTATTGCTTTTTGCTGGTTTATAGCTTGCTTTAAAAAATACTAGTGTTTATTTGTAAATTTTACAGTGGAAGTATTACGATGTCAAAAAGTAATTATCCCTCGAAAAAATTGTCGTCGTCGTCCCCTGCTGAGTTGGGTTTTATTTGCAAGTAAAGTCGACAGTTTTTTGTGAATCTTATTATGACAGTCTTTACCTACTTATATAGCAAGCGATCATAAAAGCTTCTTGGAAATGGAAAAGCAAATAAACAATGCAAATACATTCGCACTTCTTATATTCTTGCGTAATAAACGTTACTTAAATATTTTCGAAACGCACTGTCACTTTTCCAGCGTCATCGTCATCATCATATCACGCAGTCATCATTCATCGTTTAATTCTTTTCATTGAAGGTACATACTGCTTTTTATACAGGCACCTGCTTACCGGTTGGTGAGTGCTTGTCTACTTGTCAAAAATAACAAATTGACTATTGTTATAACGTTAAATAATAGCTCATTACCAGAATCTCATATATCTTATAAAAAGTTACAAAACCTATGACGTGATCACGATGTACATATCTGATTTCTGAAGTATGTCCAAGTTATTTGTTATAAACAAATCCTTCTTATGTAGGTACATAGTTACTTAGATTTTACAAATTATAGTTTCCTAATAGGTCTTATTTAGATTTCCGCTTCCTTATCCAGGACCATAAAAGCTCTTGTATTCTACTTGCGCAACATATTTCGGTCGTGCGTAGAGCCTATCCACTTGTTATTATTAAAATAATAGAGCGGTGCTCATGTAGCTAAATTAAAAATTCAATAACCGAATCTGTCATGTTATGATTTATAACTAGTGCACTATAATTTTGTTGCTTAAACGAAATAAGGTTAAAGTTTTTGCTTATTAGATTGCGTTCAGAACGTGCTTACCTATATGACTTGCTTAAGCCGGGGCGGCGCAAGAGTGTGCTTATAGATTTTTTTATATAATTACATATTGTACGTACATATAAAGGTCTGTATTATCTTTTATTAGCGCAAGTGCGTGTACAGAATTAGAGTATTTCATCGCTAAACAGTTCTTTAATACTGAAATAAAATATTTGCTTAAAGCAAAATAATTAAACCTACTAATCAAATCCTAAAGGTATTTTTAGCACTAACGCAATGTTTACGTACTAGTATTTTAACATCAAAGTAAATTAATACTACAACGAAAGTCGTTGTTATTGGTGTCATTGTTTAGATTTAGACAATACTTCCGCACCTGATTTTAAAGTTTAGCTCAGTATGCAACAAAATGTAGTAACCGAAGAGATTTATGAGTAGGACACGTAATACTTACGATCCACATTAGTCTTATAAATGTTTGTGCAAAAAACCGGATGTGAGAGGTTATGGGTCGAGGAGCCATTGGTGTAACTAACCTCAGGTCAGAGGTCACGCGCGGTGATACTTTTTCAATTATCTACATCTATCGATTTATCACAATTATTCTTTTCAACTATCTTGTACTCTATGGCAATTGTTTTTTTAACACTTTGAATATTATACGAAAGCTGTGACGGTCAAGATGGTGACGGCTATCTACAAGCGTTACGTACCTATGAGGGGGGATTTTAGTATACGATTTTTTTTATGGCGGATATCATTATATCGCTACCCCAGCCGAATAAAGCAGCAAAGTGCTATTACTGCCTTTTTATTTTTATTTCATTTTCGGATTCCTCATATTCAGCTCCATCTCTGTGATTTTTTTTGTAATTTTATGCCTTATGGGGCATATTTTATTGAGGAAAATATGAATTTGTACATAAAAAAGGTTTGAAAGAATTGGGGAGAATATAAACATTATAATACACTGCATCAAGATACCAAAAAAAAGAGTTACGTACACATCATTTACTGCTTTTTTCGGCCAAAATTATTAATGGCCTTTGAAGTAAGCTTTTTTGCAACTAATCTTATTGCACAATTTACGGGTAAAGATATGCGAAACATATTGGAACTTTATCTTGATGCTAATTATGAAGTTACCTCAGTCTTGAAACCCAATGCAACTTTGAAAGATGTACTGGCAGGCAGTCTTAACTTCAGTAAAACCTTCACTAAATCTGACTTTATCATAATATTAGCTGGAACAAATGACACTGATCCAATCCAATAAAATTTCAATGTACTTTGCATTACTACCTAAATATGTTCTCTAACACGAATGTAATATTTGCCAAAATTTATCAAAACAAATACATAAATACGTTTAAACTCAATAACATAATCAAGCTTACAGCATCATATGTTAAAAATGTACATTTATCAGAAATATTTTATTTCAAGAACAGAGTTGATAAAAAAGGTACATGCAGAGGACTAGTATTAGACATAATACTGATTAATTGCAGAAACTTTTACAATAGCCGCAAATTAACTAGTAATGATACACATACACAGACTGAAAACTCCACGTTAAATGAGTTTGGGACATCATCTAACGGAAAGTCAGATTTTTTTCGTCTTTAATCATATTAATATATTTCATCAAAATATATGTGGTTTAATTAACAAATCTGACCAATTAACTGTCCATTTAACAGAGTTTGCAGAAACTTATACTAATATTGATATTATATGTATCACTGAACATAACATTAAATTAGGCTACGAAAACTTTCTGATGATTCCAAATTACACTATAGCCTCTATTTTTTCAAGAAATAAGCGAGGTAGAGGTGGAGCTTGCATTTTAGTAAGGAAAGGTCACGAATTTAAGAATATTCCCGAAATCGCTAAAACTTCAGTAACAGGTATAGTTGAATGCTGTGCTATTGAATTAATTAAATATAATTTAATAATTCTTTGCGTTTATAGGATACCAGATGGACGAAGATATAAATTAGACATTTTTTACAATGTACTTGATAGTATTATACGCAAATTATCAGACAGTAAAAATAAAAATCTTATAATTTGTGGTGATTTTAATATAGATCGTTTAGTAAGAAATAAAAACTCAATTGAATTGGAAAATTTTTTGTCAGGATATAACTTAAAACTTGAATTTAACACTCCTACAAGGTTAGCAAGTGGAACTTGTATAGATAACATAGCCCACAGCAGTAAAAAGAGATGTTTCAGTAAAGTCATTGAACTGGGACTGTCAGACCACACCGCACAAATTTTGCAGTACCCTGTAAAAAAGACATGCACTTTAAAATATTGGCGTGTAGTTAAAAGGGATTATTGTCAAGAAAATTTAAATAAATTTATAAACTGTCTTACAAATCTAAAGTTTACTGAAGTATATAATACTGATGACCCCAACACTGCTTATAGCGTATTTATAGAGACTTTCAAACTATTTTATGACTTATGTTTTCCAAATAGACAAGTTACAATAAAGGTAAATAAAGCTTCAAAATGGATAACTAAGGGAGTAAAAAGAGCCTGTAAAAAGAAACGTGACCTGTTGTGGAAATACAGACTACAGCCCAACGAACTTAATAAAAAATGTTTTTCCGCGTATTCGAGCACCTTAAGAAGGATATTAAAATTAACACAAAAGGCACAAAACATAAATTACATAAACAGTTCATCAAACAAATCGAAAGCAGCTTGGCAAATTATAAATAAATCTAAATTTAATTTACCAAAACAATCAATAAACCAAATAAAAAATAATAACACTGTAATAACAAATCCAGAAGAAATTGCTAATACATTTAATAATTTCTTTACCGAACAAATACAAACTGATTTTAACTTCAGATCTAGATCATCAGAGCATATTAAAAATCTCAACAACTCCATTTTTATTCCTCCCGTAATACCTAAAGATATAGTTAATATAATAAAGAACCTGAAAAACAAAAAAAGTGTAGGTTACGATGGTATATGCACCGCTGTACTAAAATTCGTAGCAAATACTATTGCTGAACCACTTTGCTATATAATTAACCTCAGTATTTCCAAAGGCGTATATCCTGAACAACTCAAACCAGTAATTATCAAACCCTTACATAAAAAAAATGACAAAGAACAAGTTGAAAACTACAGACCAATAGCTTTAATATCCATATTATCTAAAGTCTTTGAAAAAGTGATTTATAACGCTATTTACTCTTTTCTTGAAAAATTTAACATACTGACACCAGAACAAAAAGGATTCCGCAAAAAAACTAATATAAACATGGCTATTTACGAATTTTTAAATCACTTAATTCCAAACATCGATAAAAAAGTACCCGTTTGTGCCATTTTTATGGATCTTACAAAAGCTTTCGATTATGTCCATCATGAAACACTTTTAAATAAATTGCATGCTTATGGAATTCGTGGAAATATACACAAACTAATACAGTCGTACCTGAGTAACAGAACGCAGTATACACAGATAACTAAAATCAATCCAGTAACTAAACTTGAAACTACATACACTTCAACAGGAAGAAAAGTGATTCATGGTGTTCCTCAAGGCAGCGTCCTGGGCCCGTTATTATTCCTACTGTACATTAATGATTTGCCAAAAAACGTACCTAACCCTATGATTTTATTTGCAGATGACAGCACAGTTTTAATAAAATGTAACAATATAAATACGTATGAAAATGAAATCAATATCTCTTTGAACAGAATTATTGAGTATCTAAATTGTAACAACCTTACAGCAAACTTAGATAAAACAAAAGCTATGCAGTTTTTTATTCGAAAACCTAATACAGATGGTATTAATATCAAATACTCAAATAAAGTGATAGAAGAAGTAGGCCACACAAAGTTTCTGGGCTTAACAATTGATAAGCAGTTAACTTGGGAAGTACATACTGAAGATCTATGCAAAAAATTAAGCAAGTCTGCATATGCACTTTACGAACTATCTAAAATTGTTAACCAAGAAACCGTATTAACTGCGTTTCATGGCCTAGTTATGTCACAATTAAGATACGGAATACTCTTTTGGGGAAATTGTAGTGATAGGGAAACAGTCTTTAAGGCACAAAAACGTTGTATCCGTAGCATGTGTAATTTGAAATTAACAGATACTTGTAAGCCTTATTTTAGAAAATTAAATATATTGACCCTTCCATGTCTATATATTTTTGAAATATCTGTTTATGTAAAGATGAATTCAGAACTATTTGTAAAAGTTTCGGAAAAGCATAGCTTAAATTTAAGACACAGAGACCGTTTTTGTCTTCGTACATCAAATACTACATTTATGCATAGCAGTGTCCTCTGTATGGCACCAAAAATATTTAATAATTTGCCAGATTGTATTAAACACTTAGAGTTAACGCAATTTAAAAAGAAATTGTATAATTTCCTAATTAACAAATGTTATTATAGCGTAAATGATTTTCTTTCAGACTAAAACAAACATATTTGTATGCTGTTTCTTCCAGCAGAGTTTGGAGGATCTTAATAATGTATCTTGAAGACCATTTCATGTACCCCAAATTCACAAATAAAAATATTTGATTTGATTTGATTTGATATGTGTAGTAGTCTAATACCTAAATAATTACATATTTTAAAAAACGTTATAGTATTTTACGGCATAATGTTGTTATGAGTTAGCCATGGTTTTATCAAATTTTCGCCATAAGTTTCATCTGATGAAGATAAAAATTAACTGTTTGACCAGCTAGACCAAACACTAAGTCCGATCTTCCTTAAATTCTATAGAAGATGAAAGTAAAATCAAGTAACTCTTAATGACATGATGACAATTCACTTGTTCATCTTTCGTTTCCCTAAAAATTCTAATGCCAGGAATGATAAAGACCACACAATCTAGGCGAAGTAACAACTTTGCTCGAAAGTAAACCAGCACTAGGGATCTGCAGATATGGGGAAACTTAGCGGTAATGACACAGGCATTAAAGAAGACAGGGATCATTTAAATAAATAGACAGTCCGGTCACGGGATATCGGCACTACCGGTGTTGCTATCTTTGGATGGTGGAACTGTGGCCATTATTGGGTTGTGATCGTTTTCATCTGTGATTCAGTGCTTTCCTCTCCGACGCTTCTTGCCGGTAGTAGCTACCTGGGGAGAGCCTTGGCTCTTGTATCTGGTGGGTGGTTGTGTAGTGGGGCCATCCCGCGAATGTGTTCAAAAGAGGACTGGTCTGCTCTTTAGTACATGGTATCTGCCAGGCGAGTGATGAAGGCATTCAAACCCTCGTGTTCTACATCCCGCATTATGATGGAGTTTTGCACAAAGTTTAAGGCTCCCATAGCCGACAATCATTCTTAGTGTCAGATTTTCTTGAACTTGCAGGCGTCTTATTGTCGTTTCGTCTGGGGCGCGGAATCAGGTGACCCATTCAGAACTAGGACTTGTATTCGTGCAGCCTTCGCTTTTGCAGCCTAAGAAATGTACAGAGCATGATTACCTCTGTGCATGGAGTTCGTGTTGCTGAATAAGGCTTTACAAAAAGCAAGCAGAGGACTTTTATAAGTTTTAGAAAAGATAGTTGTGTAGTCAGTTGTAATATAAAATCTTTGACGTAGACATATCTGATCAGTTCGAGATACGCTGAAGTGTTTGTCAAGCTGCCTAATGCCTCCAACTCAGTTCTGTTGTCTTCTTGTCATTGGTGTTAAACGTGGCTTTCGGTAACATCCAACAAAGTATTCATCTCTACACGAGGGTCGACGGGAAGCTGTACAACGTCACGCTTCTCAAATCCAAATACTACTGTGAGAAAACACCATCGTGCTAATACAGGGATGCACAGAACCACTGGTAATATCACTGGGAGACGCATCATTAGAAGTTTTTCTCAAGTATTGCTACCTAGGGTCGACCGTGACTTACAATCTTTGCTGATATAGCGATCGATACCCGTATAGAAAACGTGGTGACGATATTTGGCATTCAAAGATACAAAAGCATGGAATAATAACATCTCACAAGAAAGACAAATTTTATGGTATTCAGACTTGTGTCCCGTCTAAAGCATACATTTTGCACGAAGCCGTAGCCTAACCTCGATCATCGTACGCAAAAGATGAACGTTGACTCTCACCTTCCACTCAACATCTTCGACTAACACTTGCGAAATGTTACTTGGGTTCTGGAAATAAGTTGCCCAGCTTCACAGTATCGCTCAAGCATAAAACTTTAACGATGGCTAGGGTCCTTCTCCTGGACCTTCCCGTCTGACCTGTGCTTCTTGATGCCATAAGAGACGAGAAGAGGGATGTGGGGAGACCAATGCTGGGCTTTAGATTGTGCCAAACGGTACAAGACCGCGTTTGCAAAAGACGCGGGAGAATGGGATTTTTTTTCTAGTATAGAGACTTTTAGAGTAAGAGTACAATGAAGGGGTGTAAAGTGGACGACAAATCCTTGTTTGCTACATTATCTAAATACAATACGCAGCACCTTTTTTAGAAAATTAAATATCCACAGTGCATGCGGATCTTGTCGCCCCCGAATAGATTTAAACAATTACCTGTAAAGTTTCCTCACTACATCTACTGTTTGAATCATCTATGATGTCATCGACGGAAAAGGCCATTAATTCATATTGATCTAATTATTAAATTTAATGACCAAAATAAGTGTTATTCGTATAAAAAAGCTGAAAGTCTATAGAAATTTTCATGATTAAAAATATCAGTTCTACTGTGCTTTTTTATTATAGTCAAAGCGACTAGCAAATATATCTAATTTTTATCTTTAATCGCATAATAAAAGTTTGTTAAACACATTATTTTCTACAAAGAAACTAATTAAATTTAAAAAATATTATTATTTGATACAAATGTGTAATTTTTTCTGTGATGTATTTGTACAATACTACAAATAGTAAAACTATTCAAGATATGTAAACGTTTCATACTTGAACCTTTTGCACATAAAAATAGGCGAATAAAGCAGTAAAACTTCAATGCGTAACACTACAACAAGAAGCTGAGTATCGTAACCTACGCCTTGCGTTACAGAAATCGTATTGAGTTCCACCGAATAAAGCCGTACTAATTTGTTACACCACGACCTCAAACCGAAATGGTAAAAGAATATAAATTTAATATGTTTTTTTATTATATCTTTTATATTAAAAGTGCTATGAAATATTTTTTTTTATAATATTTACCTGATTTTTTTCTGCTTATTTTGGTATGCTATACATTAAAATCGATGCATCACGGGCTCAGTAAACAGGATTTGAACGTATTTAATTCGCCCTGTAAAATTTACTTTTTTATATTGCTGCTTTATTCGGCTGGGGTAGCGATATCATACTATTATTATAAAGAGGAAAGATTTGTATCTTTGTGTGTGTGTTTGTAATGAATAAACTCAACAACTACTGAAACGATATCAAAGATTCTTTCACCATTAAAAGGCTACGTTCACCCTGAGTAACATAGACTACCTTTTACCGCGGGAAAATGCCTCATTCCTACGGGAAACACTGTTAACGCGGGCAAAGCCGCGGCGGAAAGCTAGTTTTTTAATAATTGTTCTTTAAGGTATTTTATGAAAAAGAAAAGAATATATTTCTGTCACTTTTTTTTGGAATTTTCTGGCCCGATTGCAGGACCTGACTGTTGTTTTAGAGAATTCCTAAAGATTCCTCATTTTCCGGGACCAGTACCACATTATCTAATAAGTTTTCTGGTTGAGTCAAAGTGCAAACTGCTTGTATAAGAGCAGTTGATACTGTATGCGCGGGCGCAGTGAAGCAACGCTTGTCCGCGGGTAGGAGAAAACGTCTGCTTGAAAGTTGAATAGTCGGTTTGACCCCGAACTTATAGAACCTTCCTAGGAACAGACTGCCAGGTAATTAGTCTCACAAGTGGAATTAATAATATTAGTCATCATCATTAACAGCTCATACATGTCCCCACCGAGGGGCTCGAGCCTACCCTGAAACCAGGGTGAATAGGCCTTAGTCGACCACGCTGGCCCAATGCGGGTTGGTCAACTTCACACACAACCCTTGAATTACTTCGCAGGTGTGTGCAGGTTTCCTCACGATGTTTTCCTTCACCGTAAGAGCGTCGAATAAACGTACATATGAATTCGAAAATCGAAAACACATTGGTACGTGCCGAGGTTCGAACCCGCGAACTTCTGAATGGAAGTCAACGGCCCTAGCCACTAGGCCACCGACGCTCTGAAACCTGAATGTTTCTGAGAGACTTGTTATTTATCTTTATTCAATAAAGATTAGCGTGATAAACTTTCCGTTTTATGGCAGTGGGTCGGGATTGTCATTTATTTGGTGACTGTACCGTTGGTTTGTTTGTGACTGTACCGTGGGAAACAGAGCCGGTTTGCTGATACTACCGAGATAACATCAACTGTGTAGAGACAGCCACCTTTTAAGGTAAGCCTTATGACAACATCGCACGAATTTCCATTTACAGAATCAATTCGATACCACCAAACTTATTCTCAAGATTGTTTACATATAAAATAGAAAGTATATTACTTGAATGAGAAAAAAAAACATCATGCTTACATTGACACGTACGAACCTCATTCATAAGCATGATATTGTAATACTGTAACCACAGTAGATAAGTGCTGTAACACTGTAACTATGTTACTACGTCCCATGTGGAATATAATCATGTAAGACCTCTTAACAAGTTAAAGTTGCCAGAACTATTGAACAAAATTACGTCTAAGTACCTACTTCAAAACAAAGCTCCTTCTTACAATACTCCTCTGTAGGCCTACTATGTAAGTAGTGACAGGCTCGAGAAGCTGTCAAACGCGACATAGTGACATTAGAGCCATAGCAGTTCTGTCAATATGTCGCGTTTGACAGCTTCTCGAGCCTGTCGCTACTTACATAGTAGGCCTACTGAACTTCTGTAACTTCACAAATGATTAATTACTTGTATAATCTTCATGTTGAAATGACATCTAGCACTTTTACGTATGTGGCGTATCATATCAGAGTCAGGTAGGTATAGTACGGAATTTTCGAATTCTGTTCTACTAATTAATATATTAGGAAATATCAAAAAATTTGGGCGTTTCTTAGAGAGTTCAGTTGTCTGATCCGCTTTCAAGTTTATTAGAAATTAGAAACATTTCAGTAGGTGGATAAATCAGGTTCAGCATATTATTATAATTTGTAAAAGAACACTTGTAAAGCGAAGTCGCTAAAATTAAATAGTGAAATAATTGACCTTAACTTAGATTTATTTCAAAATTTATTATATACAGGTTTACTTTCGGACGGATCTGGCAACGATAAACTGTCAATAAAATTGCTCTTGCTTTGAATGGACATATCACTTTACAAAATAACATATCTGAATGCCGAACTTTTTTCTGACCAACTTACTTAACGCCGATTAACGAGTGTTTCTGACGTGTAAATTGACACTAATCATTACTTACGTCGTCTTTCAGATGCGCGCCGGCGATCGTGTACAAAAGCATGCGCGTACGCATCGGGCAGTCAAAAGCTCACACTACTAATGATCACAAGCTTAATTATGTTGTAATGAAGATCCATTACATTTGTAATAATAAAATAATCTGCCTAATTATTCAATTCATACATTATGTAATTTAATTTCACTTCCTTCTGATTGAGTCGTCTTTCTACGGATGTAATTGCAGATATTTTAATAAAATATTTGACTGATTAGTGATTAATTACGCTTAAAAGCTTCCGTAGTGTTTTTGTAAGTATGTTTTAAACTTACTTGTAAAAATAGTAATGGTTGTATTAAATGATGCTACCGATTCTTGCTCTTTGTTTTTATCAAAATTTCTCCTTTACTTATGTAAAATTAATACATAACAAACAATAACCAGTTTATAAATAAATATAAATAATGAAAACATAAAAACCAACTTCCTCATTGTATCTTCCTTACACTTCCAATTAAACCATGTTTAGATTGAGCAAAACGTAATCTTCTTTCGTTTAACCGACCCGCACTGGCCCAGCGTGGACGACCAAGGCCTATTCACCCTGATTTCAGGACAGGCTCCAACCCCTCAGTGGGGACATATAGGTATGAGCTCTTAAGATTAGCAGCATTATTCAAATGATGGGCTGCACCAACAGTTTACGCTTCCATTAGTGATGCTGCTCCATAACCGAGCAGATCGTCACGTTTTGGATCGTTTACCGTTGCACCAAAGACGAGCGATTACTCGTATTTGTAGGCTCCTGAGTCGTTGTGCAAGACAACAGTTGAAGCCGAGGTGCTGCCATAATTATAAGAGCAACGACCGCCGCGAGCCCCCGACTCAGACCGTGCTATTATATCCGAAATAAGAATAATTATAATCTCCATTACAATAACTACGCCTGTTCCAATTCGGTTGCGCAACCACAAACAAAAAAATCTTTAAATTGTATCCAGGAATTTTTGTAATACACAATATAATACAGCAGGGCAACTTATCGGGCATTTCGTGAATAACAAAACACACTTTGTTCGTTTCAAAATTTCTGATGATTGTTCGCCTGGAAGAAATTGCTAGTTTAGCAATAAAGCCGCCTATTGGCTCCTTGTTTCTCACTTCTGAAAATTGAGAATTTCTTATTTATTTCTGGTGCCAATAAAGAATATTTGTATTGTATTATACCTACTCGTATTGTATTAATTCGATTATGTAAAATTAGAAATTAACATTATTATGCAAATGGACTACATAAAATCCTCAAATAATCATTTAAATGGACTGTCAGGCAATTTTACTAACAATATTTAATACTTAACTATTGAACAGAAAGTTATTGAACCTTTCAGTTAAAAAATCTAGGTATGTTTCAAATTTTTGTGGTGAAGATTATTTTCCAAGTAGGTATTGTACGTAGAGCTGAGTGAACCCGGAATAATTGAACTTTATTGCACTTGCATGAGGCAAAGCGTAAGTATGTTCATTACGTTTCCATTCCGTACCGGCGGCGTAATGTTAGAAACTCAAACCACAAGAATATCTTTGAGAAAATGCTCATGTAGAAATATTTTCCTCACCGTTACGCGAATAGACGCGATTTTATGGATCATAAACATTGGGTTCCTCAATGAAAATGTAGTTGAAAGCTTGGTCTGCAGACCGCAGTTATCACTGTAATACAGCCTGCGGCAGTGTACAGCCACAGAATGTATAATAATAGCCTAACGCTAACCGCCCTGAACGATGCCGTATCGTCCTCGAAGGCACTTAGGTTATTGCTGGCTGTAGGCATTCTAGTTCGTTACAAAACATGAACACTCTTATTTTTTATTTTTTTATAATTGACCTATGCTTGTGTCGAAAAGGTACGACCAATCAAGCTTCACCGGACTTGCATGAACACTCAATAAATATTGGACTTATCAGCGGTATTTAAAAAAATATATTTAGAAGTGACTTCCGCGGTACCCATAGGAATGTTTTGACTAGTAAACAATAGTACTGTGAAAATATGTATCTGTCTCGGTTATGAGGCTACTCAGTTATTATAAATGCATATTTGATATAAATTAGACTTCTAAAACCCAGTTTCTACCAATGTTGATTTAGTAAGTGAGATTAATTCATAAATTCAACGCAATGTTTCATAATTAAATGGTTAAACGAACTTACCTGTAAGTGAAGTTCTACCATAATTATACGAAGCTCCTTGTCCGAGACGGTTTTACTATGGTAGTCTACGCTTCCATGCTATTAGCCATCACAATGTATCCAAGCTAAAAATAAAAAAATAAAAACCAGCAATATCGGAACGCAACTGTCAATCTTCATTACGTTTAAAGCAAGAAGTTTCATGAACAACTCTTACATGGCAAGAGGAGGGTAGGGTGGGAAATATGTACCGTCTCGGACAAGGAGCTTCGTATAATTATGGTAGAACTTCACTTACAGGTAAGTTCGTTTAACCATTTAATTATACTCTCTCCTTGTCCGAGACGGTTTTACTATGGTAGATGTTTGAAGAATCATAATGTTGTGAATGAAACCATTTTGAAATAATCAAAAAATAGAATTATTTATTTATTCAAAAGTAATTTTTCAATATTCTTATCACTAGAACAATTTTTTCTTAACTAAGTATTTGTACTAAGGTTACAAATAGCATCAGAGAAGGATAAAGGATCTTCTACTATGGGCCTATTATAAAATCGAGCAAAAACAGTGGATCTACTAGACCAACCAGCAGTCTTACGAATAAGATCTATACTAAGTCCAGCCCTATTCACTGCCGATGTGGTAGCGTGTCTGGTGCTATGTGCAGAAAATATAGACACATCTATCCCCGCTTCACACAATACACCTTTTATCCAGCGACTGATAGTTTGAGACGAAGCCTTTTTATATGGTTTTTTAAAAGTTAAAATAAGATGATCGATGTTTTGTCTAAGGTGTTCCGTGGCTTTTAAATAAATTTTTAAAATTTGTACTGGACAAATTTCTTTTTCTGGAAACGACTTCAAATGTAACATTGGTTGTATTGAATTTTTATTTGAGGTTTTAATACAGTCTGAAATTTTTATTTGAACTCCGCTTTGTGTAAATTTTATATTTGATATTTTAATAAGAGACAAGGTTTGAACTCTGTGACCAGTAGTTAGTGCTAGCATTGTAACAAGTTTTTTAGTTTTCTTTTGTAAGTTTAAATTATCATTATTATAGTTTTTGGTTAGATATTCTAACACTAAGCCTGGATCCCAAGTTGTATTATATTTTGGTTTAGGTGGTTTTAGCTTAAATACACCTTTTAAAAATCTTTTTATTCTCTCATCTGTACTAATCTTTGGACCCACTATTAACGCGATCGCTGATCTAACAGTGTTAAGTGTACCATATGAGGCACCAGAGCTAAAACGTTCGCTTAAAAAACTTAATATAAAAGGAACTGAAGTTTGATATGGATCTAGTTTAAACTTATTACAATAACCCCACCATAGCTTAAGAGTGCTATCATATTGTTTGATAGTGTTACTAGATAATGAATTCAACATAATTCCTAAGGCTGAATTTGGTGTGCCGCGTCTCACAAACGCCTCGCTGATAGCAGCCCTGCAGCCAGGATAAGCTGTTGATGGAGGGGGTGTGTTTTTCTGTAAGGAGAAGTTAACAGGTTTGAATCAGGTTCAAAAATTAATATTTCACCAATTAAGAGAGACTGCAACATGGGATACCAAGGTTGAGATTTCCATAGAGGAAATACCAAGATACCTGTTGCTTTATCCGACTGTATTTTTTTTATGCATTTTAAAACTAAAGAGAAAGGGGGAAATGCATAGAAGAAATATTTATTCCATTTTAACGTGAATGCATCTACTGCAATGGCCTCAGGATCTTTTTTCCATGAGACAAACTTTTTACATTTGTTATTTATTCTAGAGGCAAATAAATCAATTTCTGGACAGCCAAATTGTGTTACTATTTTATGATAGGCGTTGCCTGAAAGCTCCCACTCTATGTTTATTTTTCGTGATTCAAAATCTGCTTCAAAATTGTTTTTAGTATTTATATACGATGCATATACCCAGATATTCTTTCTCTCACAATATTGCCAAAAGATCCTAGCCATTTCATTTAGATGGGGATATTGAATTCCGCCCATTTTGTTTATGTATGCTACTGCTGTTGTGTTATCCACTCTGAGTAGGATTTCGCCATGGCTAAAATCTTTTGTAAAACATTGAAGCCCTAGAAATGCTGCCTTAATTTCTAAGAAATTTATATGGTTCTGTCTCTCCGTGGAAGACCATGAACCTGAAGCCCGCTCTGTACCACAAGCTGCTCCCCAGCCAGTGGTAGAGGCATCGGTCTGGATTTCAAGTGAGAAATTATAGTGTTGAATCGGGTTAGATTTATCTATGTTCCTAGTCCACCATTCTAATTCAGAAGTTACTGTGTTAGATAATTGCATTTTTTCATCATAATTGTTATCATTCTTTAGCAATGCCAGATATTTTTCCCTTTCTAGTAGTTTAGTGTATACCCATGAATATGGTATAGCTGGACAAACTGAGGTTAATTTTCCTAACAATTGAGAAAATTCTCTTATTTTGCAGGATCTAATCTTTTTGAAATGATCAACTTTTTCTATGATACCTAATTGTTTTTCCCTAGGAACTGATAATGACATTGATCTTGAATCTATGATGAGACCTAAGTAAGTGCATGTCTTTTTTGGTGTTAAAATGCTCTTCTCAAGATTAATGATAAAACCTAGATCTTGAAACAAAGTACATGACATCTCTATATCCTTTCTACATTGTTCTTCTGATGAATTAAAGTAAATAATATCATCCAAATAAGATGTTAGGACAATATTTTTGTTTCTCAGGTAAGTACATATTGGTTTCATAAGTTTAGTAAATATAAAAGGAGCTGTACACAAACCAAATGGTAAGCAGTTAAATTCGTACAACTTGTTGTCAAATTTAAACCGTAAAAACTTTTTTGATTCATCTGAAATTGCCACACTGAAGTAGGCATCTTTTAAATCTAATTTAGCCATATACCAGTTTTGAGTAATCAGTTTACACGCTGTTCTTATGTCTTCTAATTTAAAATGGCAAGTATCAACATATTGGTTTAACTTTTTCAAATTTAATATAAATCTGAATGTACCATTTGGTTTTGGAATAACAAATATTGGGGATACAAACTGGCCAACTGTATAAGTACATAGAGACACGGCACCCAATTTTGTTAATTTTTCAATTTCTAATTTTATAATTTCTTTTTCCTTATGAGACCAAGATTGGTGGGGTGTTGCATGCTCTGGAGGGATGGCATTAAATGGGATATTGTATCCTTGGACCCATTGTAAAATTACAGGGTCATTAGTTATGTATAACCAGTTATGGTAAAAATATTTAATTTTACCAGCATGTACCTCTAGTATCGGCGATATTTGTCCCGGGGTTGTCTGCTCGGGGCCTGGGGCTTCCTGCGTGGTGGTGGTTGAGCTCTCTGGGCTTGTTGAGGAATGCGAGCCTTCGCAGGAGGACGGTGAGCTTGCCCGCTGCGTTGCTGAGGCTGAGGTTGTGGCAGCGGGCTCTTCCAGTTTTCCTGTCTTGGTTTATTAGGTTTATTCTTGATTTGGGCACCTGTTTTTTGTATAGTTTGGGCCGCTTTTATTAGTTCCCCGCAGGTTTTTCCAAACAGAAATTCATCCGTTTTAACTTTTTTAACAGCCTCTTTTATTATATTACTGGTGCCGGCCAGAGCGAAAAACTTTCTAGACTCCGAATCCTGGTGGAAAACTTCCGCAGCCAACTTTGCCGAGTCGCTCAGTTGTTCTACTATTTGCTTAGTATTTAAATTGCCTTTTATGACACAGGTAAGCGCTTTACCTAGGGCAACCATCATTTTTCCCACCAGCAGCTGCCGGAGAACTATTCTCCTATCTCGTTTCTTGCTGGCCTCATTCATTGCTGCAGCAATTTCTTCATTCAATATAGGTGGTACTGCTGCGAGGAAATTGGCTGGAGAGGGGTATTTCTTTAATAATTGCTCTCTAGCTTCTTTGCCGAGTCCTTGGTGAATAATGTTAGTCCACCTATCTGCCAGCTGTTGTTGTAGCTCCTCACCAACAATTTCTTCATTTTCTCCTTCTTTGCCCAAGGCCTGTAGCAGTTCCTCTGGGATATCCTCGACTGTAATTTAATAATATTAACAATTATTACACTTTACCCATATAAGGTATTTTATTTGATTGAAGAGTAAACACTGTCATTGGTACTGTCTATCCACAAGTGATAGCGCTGCATATGTTTTGGTAGAATTGTCTATCCGCAAGTGATAGCTCAAACAAAATGTAGATTATAATGTCTATCCGCTACGTGATAGCGCTGATATTATAAAAAAAAACTCACATTTCTGTCTACCCGCTCGTGGTAGCGCTAAATGTAGGTATTATTGAGGTTCTCTGCTATAATAGCCCCCAAGATGACCCTTTGACCTAATACTAGATCTATGAGTGGCCTCCAGTCGTTTAAAGTATTATTTCGTTAGGTACGCTCACCTGTTAGATCTTCAGTGTCTTCTGAAGATATTTGCGCATTCTCAATAGAGGGAGGAGGTGTCCCTGGACTTGATGATGATGAGGGACTCCTTTCTCTAGTCGTTTTTTCTTTCTCTCGTTTCTTAAGCTTCTTCTCTATTTTCCGCAACTTCTTCCACAAATCTTCATTCTTTTCTTCAGACTTAGAGCGCGAGCGTTTTCTTTTTCCCATTTTCACTTTTTTACACAGTTCACAGTTTGTAAATTAACTCAAAGAGAAAAAATAATTAAATAGGTACTTGTAATTCCGTACGACACAGAGAAAGAACGTTCTCGAATGAAATATTTTTTCAGGGAAGTAAGCTTTTGCCGCCTTTTTTCGTTTAGAAATGTTTGACATACGCACATCAACATGTACAAACAAGTAAACATAACCTACAAAATTTCGATCGTTTGTTTATCTTTCTTTACGATACTTTGAGACATTTTGTAACTAACCAACCGTAAATTTGGTTTTATGGTTACAACGCACTCTAATATACAATTCATTACTTACCTCACAATATATTAATAAGAATTTTACCAAATTGTGTAGCTTTATCATCTTCTGTAAAGATTCCTTATTTTTTCCAAGGATTTTCTCCATTTTCTCCGTGGTATGATAAAAAGACTTATTCCCAATCTAGTACACACATTTTATCCTAAATATACACCCTTAAAGAACAACAAAACAAAATTTCACTGTGATGGCTTGCGCACAAAAATACGTAATGAAGATTGACAGTTGCGTTCCGATATTGCTGGTTTTTATTTTTTTATTTTTAGCTTGGATACATTGTGATGGCTAATAGCATGGAAGCGTAGACTACCATAGTAAAACCGTCTCGGACAAGGAGAGAGTATAATTAATCTTATTACAATATGATTTATGCGTGAGTTTTGGTGTTAATGTTGCTCAATTATTTATTGCGGCACTTTGAACCATACAGGATGTAAATGGCAGCTTTCTTAAAGACGACAAAAAAAGTCGTTTGAATAGGTTTGTACAGAGAAGTTCCTTTTTTGAGAAATTTGATCAGATCCGTTGACTGAGCACGTCTTTTCAGTTTCAGCTAAGCCGTCACTTACAGACACCCTGTATAGGGAAGCGAGCCAGCAGATATGGTACACGAAATACTGGAGGGCCAGTGTCGTAATTTACTCCTTAGATGAAAAAGCTGGAGCTATTATTTGCTAGCAACCTGAAAGGTATTTTCAACCTTATTGGGAATACGCCTAAACCTCAGGCAGGTGAGAATTGGCATGAAGAAAGTGGTAATGTATTATGTCAACAGAGCAACAATGGCCCGCGACCGTTATTCATACAGCACGGTATTTCTGTATTGTGACGACTGCAGTCGCGGGTCACGAAATGTCGTCAATTTACATAAATCACAATTATCACCCGAAGCCCAATAGTTGCGCGTGTTTACGAAATTCCTTGCGCAAAGATTATACAACAGGTGTTTACCGAAATGCTTCTAGAGACCGATTGATTGTAGCAATTAAAATATAAAGTGTTGCGAGTGGGCTTCTGCCGATTAATACAAAGATACAGAAACTTCTAGCGCTTGTTTTGTAATTTTATATGCAAATGGAACAGTCACTTGCTTTTTATATAGGAAGTGTGGTTGTCGCCAAGATTGGGATTACTGTTAGCATTCCAGTATGAGATGTATTACGCAGAGAAGAAAGTGTTAAATCAATTTATGTGTGGCACGTACGATAATATGCGGAGTCGGCATCTCTTTGTTTACGCAACCTGCGCGGGCGCATGCTCGGTGCAAGCTGACTGGTTCCGTAGAGCTCAAGACTCGTGCACTCTCCCTCGTGACCTCCTGCATCGGGCGCATATCAATTCAGCCGATCTACTAACTACCTACTTACTCATGATGCACTGCCTATATACACTGTGACTTTTTACTGGTTGTTTATCCGCGATATTGTGATAGTCCTCATAAAACTAAAAAAACCCTAAAAATCATAGGTTGAAACATGAAGGAAGAAAAAATTTTACGCGCCCAAATGGAGTAGTAATCAAAACGTACTATGGGTGCCGGCTATGATACAATTTTGCAACTCACACACACATTCACACTTTTCTTTCAAATACTCGTACATGGACAACATCACTGTCATAAAATATCAGAAATAAAATAAATAACACGAAATGGTGAATTGTGCGGTGAAATTGTGCCGAAACCATGCCGCAAGCAAAACTACAAAGCTTGCTGGTATCACATTTTTCTGGTGAGTAGTAAACCGCTTGGTTTTTACATTTTTCGTGGTCAAGTTTTTAGCAGCGAATTGTTGTTGATTTTTAGTGATGTGAAGTAGTCGATAAAAAATAATATAAAATCGAGTCATCAGCTAATTACTTTTTTATTTCATTTATTTATCGCAGTTTTCCAAAAGATCTGGCGCAAAAGCGTAAATGGGTGCCAACATGCGGGAGAGACAAAGATTGGATTCCAACCAAATATAGCAGAGTCTGCTCAGCTCATTTTAATAACAGTAATTACGAATTAACTGAAGCCGGCAGAAAAAGAATACATAAAGATGCCATTCCAACCGAAAACCTATATCACAAGGTAAATGTAAAAGTAGTTTTATCCATCCTCAGAAATCCATAATCTCTACCAGCTATCCCATCTGGAAAACAGCTGTATGTACGTTTATAATTGATGTTTTTCTGTGCAGTGTCCAAATAATATGGTATGGAGCCGCGGCGGGAAGCTAGTTGATAATGATTTACATTGTAATAAATATTAGGTATGTCAACATCAATGATAAATTTACGAGAAAAATAGGTGGTCAAGTTTTTTTACACGTAATGTAAATACGTTATACAATAATGTTAATAGTTAAAAATATAAATTAAAAATATTGTTTTAAAATTTGTAATGTATTTTTATTTGTTTATGTTTAATCTGACGCGGTCCTTGCAATTTTATATCTAATTCCGATAAGTGATAGATTTCATCCTCACTACCTGGATGTGTGATCTCGAACTAACGTACGTGGATAACGCTTTTACTGCTCACGTGCAAGTTGTGGAATGATCTCCCTCTCGAGGTGTTTCCTTTGCACAACAATTTAGGGTCCTACAAAAGACAAGTCTACAGACATCTCAAAGGCCTGCACCGTGTCTGCTACCCTAAGTTGCAGATGTCCTGGACGACAGTGACCACTTACCATCAGATGTGTATGTGTGATCAATAGCCATGGTGATAAAATTTGTGATGGTCATAAGATGTATGTGTACAATAGCCATGGTGATAAAATTTAAGTAAATAATCGATAAATATACGTTACGCTTCATACCACATCACATCACTATTTTCAAATTCAGCAACCATGAAGTTTTTTGTTTTTTACATGCCAAATAAAGACAAATAAATGTCATACTTTATTGATATTTTGTTTTTAATTGGGCATGTCATAACATGAATGTCTCTATCCTTTTCTAACTTAACGTATTCAAAGAGGTGTGATAGAGTTAAAAGATAAACCCCGTCTCCCGCTTCCACCTACCCTCCCACCCCTCTGAGCGGCCGCATTGGTTTCGATACAAAATAGGCATGATTACTATGGGCGTGGATTTTTTTTTTCCTTCATGGGTTGAAATGTCAAAATTAAAATTCAACTTGTCATACAAAGTGGCCGGTCACAGTCTAATAAATTTTTTTGACTCCTACCAATTAAACGAAAGCCTAAGGCGATATTGTGAAGCACTACCGCGCCAGTTACATCATTATTATCGAAATTTCAATTTGCATGTTACCTGGGAAGTGTGTCAAGATTCAAGAAGACCAATAAACAATCGAAGACACTAAAAAGTCACGAAATCTTCTGTATTTATACATTTTTGTCCGTGACTGATTATAACTGCTTGTACTACATGTGTAACGCATCAAGATCAAATAGTTTCATAAGGTATTGAAGATTGATGGACCAGCCACGCATGCAACGTGTTAATTCTAATACGCCACTGGCAAAGAATAGAAAAGCAAAGCTTGATTATGGGAGCACCCCGCGGGCTTCTATTGACTGTTGACAGTCGTAAATCGCAATGTAGTGAAAGTTGTCGTCATCATAACGTGCAGAATTTGTGCCGATTGCTGTTGTAAGTGTTCTGGCGTTCCAGACATTAGCTACAGTCAAGAGGCTGCGATCATCCCGCCGCCGGATTCAGCATACATTATACATCGGTGCTCTACAAATATCTGTCTAAAAATTGTTTATGAACAATATGTATTACAGCAAAAAAAAAATTTTGGTGATCAAATGATCAAAATTTTGTAATCCACCCTTAATTTAAAGTAGTTTCTTAAGTGATAGAAATTCACGACCCAATTTAGTCTGATTTCAGAAAATTTAGAACAATATTTTTTGTAAAGTAGGTAAGAACTATTTTCAATCAGCCGCAGTAAGATTATTTCCGCCGTGGGAACATGCAATAACGACCCTATTTACTCATAACGCCTACGCAATCATACACACTGAATGGTAACGTCGTCGGTTGTCTAAAATACTTAATAAGTTTCGTATCTCGAATCTTGACGAATATGCCGTGTGTTTTGATTGTTTCCATCATATCTTTGAAGTTAATTAATGTGCGCATGGCTAGCGATAAGCTCATTACATCTTAACGCATGCTTTTAACGTCATCTTAAACACTGTCATGATCACATGATAGCTTGTCAATCAATCACCTGAATATACAATTTAGTGTCGATTTTCAATCATGTTTAAGGTAATAATGGTACAAACATTGCTGTACCAAAGGGACCGATTTAATCTTCTAACTACTTAAGTTGATAGTTGAACTTTTCGCTAAAGACTTCCTGTACTCTATGACATAAGAGTTATCTAAGGTTTAAGCCCATCACGACGCGGGCCGTGGATATTTATACGTTTCAACCGTGAAAACTAATACGGAGTAGTAGGTAAGTGCACTTTGCTTTGTGACAAGATGTCGATAGCTTGTGTGAACATAAGACACGTGTCACTGAAGTTTCCCATCGAAAACGCGTCGGAACTGCGCAAGCGACTTATAATGACTCTTGCGTCTTTCTTTACCGTGATTACTCGTAACTAAATTAGTTTCCTCCTACATGCATAATTTTCGCTTATTCAATCATTTCTCGTTGATACTTCAGAAGCTCATCATTGGGGCTAATTCGGTATTGCACCCGCCTTATCTTAACTAAATTTAGTTCATTTTTGACAGGACTTAACAAATCTTGACACGATTAACGTTCGGATACACATTATCTCGCTCTGTGCAAGCTCCTGCAATGTTTCTTTTTCAAGAGAAAGGCAAAGGTGTAAAGTCATGCAACCTTAATCTGCAATAAAGTGAATGTTACTGAATCGAATGCACGCACAACGAAACGCAACACGCAACTTAGTATGTGTTACGTTCCGTTTTAGTTTCGGAAATTAGATTTTTTTATTTTTTCTGCGTAAAACAAAAACGAAATTGCAAAATAGAACTTAATGGTCGATTTGTTGTACAGTAAGCAGCACATGCGGCTGGACATTATGACCTTGAGAGCGCCCGTATTCCGTAGCGGTAGGGATGAATTTCGTAGTGAAAGTGTCCAACCGCATGTGCTGGCTTCTGTACGTACTGTTAAGTGAAGGCTAAGCTGGGCCAACGCGATTGCGATTCTGTTCCTTATTCGATGGACATAAGAAAGGTGCAAAATCCAAAGTAATTTGCTTAGCATGCTCTTGCTTGTACGATTGATAGAGTTTTTAGCTGAAAGACTCGACCGACCCCGCTGACCTGACTGAGGATGAACGATTCAGTAATTATTCAGGATTAGCGAAAGGAGATTGGTTGAAGCAACTCATCACTATTTAATTTTTACTCGATTTCGAGTTTATAACCTCAAAACTTACAAAATATATTAAGTCTACACCTAAAAAAACGGATCTAAATTAAGACCATTTTAAGTTCAAAACACCTAAAAATGACAGATAACGAACTTAAAATGACAGATGAATGGTCGTTCCCGAATAGCTAAATGGCGTTAGTTCAACTTATTTTTAGTCCTGTCAGATTCCATACAAAATTAAGTTAAGTCGTGCGTTCCGAATAGCTAAATATGTCATCTGACACATCTAAACTAAATTTTAGTTAAAATTTAGTTAAGATTAGTGCATTGGCCAACATCGAATCGACACCATTGTCTGCTATTTAAATACGAAAACGAAGTACTAATTTCTTTATAATTGCTCTTCCATTCGTCAGGCGATGGGAATGCTTGGGAATCCATTATTGAAGAAGTTATGGAAATTGCTCGCGAGATTGAGTCATACTTATGGCGCGTCGGTTATCTGCGGATCTCAATTTTTCATAATAACACGGTAGTGTCCATTCTACTGGTATAGAGGGGAAAGCTCTGCGTAGCCGCTACGCTCTCCCTCGTGACCTTCCGATTAACATAATCAGCTCCTTCGATTTTCTGCCAGCAAAATGTAACCTGTCACTTTAGTGTCCCAAAATATTATTCAAAATTATAGCAACATTTGTTATTGTCGTTTATGTATAAAAAAATCTGCCACGCTTTTTGGCCTTGTATTTAATTAAATTAAGATTCACATTACTCTGTTTTAATTCTCGTGAGAAATCGAGCATACTTGTTCTGGTAGGCCTATAGCATGCAAGGTGAGGTGACAAGTCGTTTGCGACATTATGAGGTGTAAGACCCAGTTACGGGCATCATACTATTGTTGGCTGTTCGGATTACAATCGGCTCATTACAATAATTGTACAGCCTACCACCCACTAGTGGGAACATGTTCAACAAGTTATTTAGACAGGTACATGGAACCAAGAAGCCTCTTGGAGACTCATGCTGGTTTAGTCGACAATGCATACGCTACCCAAGTACCCACTTTAAGACGGGTTTTCACTAGAATAGACAATAGTGTTAGCCGGTAGAGCAGTAAGATGCAGATATAACTTACACTCCAGTAAAAAAATCACTGTATTTCCTGTACTGTGCCGGTTAACTCATCCGCCTATTCTACCTGTAGGCCTACTATGTAAGTAGCGACAGCCTCGAGAAGCTGTCAAACGCGACATATTGACAGAACATGGCTCTAATGTCTAATGGCCTACTGGGGAGGTCCGTTGTTGGTAAAATTCTACGTGCCTTTAAAAAAATAAAGAAGACGCTTATCACTTAAGTACGATTTTCCTTGCCCTCTATTTGAACTTAAGCACTCTCCTACATACTAGGACCGTGTAAACTGACCTTTATATAAGTTAATTATTTTTTTATTCCGATCGTGAGAATCATCTCAAGGTAATGATATCAATGCAATAAAATGAATATAATGTGAATTAAGTACATTTTCCCAGTTTTATAAAATAAACATGCTTAATTAAGCATAATATAGATTACATTAATATAATGCTGGAACTAAATGTTGTGTAGATTCGAATTTCTGATCACTGGTTTATTGCACTATACACCGCATTAGTTCATTGTGTTGTTCCTAAATTCGCGCTTGTTTATTAGCGAACTAGCGTTGAATACAATGTATCGCGTTTGAATCATATCTTACAGACTGATCTGTGTATGTTGTCTGAAAGTGAATGTTACTTTTTAACGAAAATTATTGTTTAGCACAACAACTAGTCTTTCGTTTTTAAATCATGTTTCCTAGCTTTCGTTTGAACCATTACAATTTCCAAAGTAGGTTTAGCGAAATTAAGATTAAGATTAAAATACATCAATGGTACCAATAGCTTAGTTCAACGTCATAAATAATAAAAAAATGATTCATTAAGATGTAGAGCTATAAAGATAATTATAGTTCATCGTAATGATTTCGTATTTTTATGGTATCAATTAAGTATATTGTTCTGTATTGTGTTTGCCATAGATACTCATTCTTTTGCCAATTTTTCGCAAGGTATAATAAAACTACTACTAATAAACCTGTTACCTTTGCATAGTTAATTGTTTGTTTATGACGGCTTACGATTTTGATGACTAACAAAACGTAGGCAATCGCAAATGTAAACAGAACGTAATCCAGCTATATTTGGTAGCGCCATTTATCGCGAATCTTAGATTCACAACAACGGTAACCAAATAAGACTTACCATTCCGCTCATGGGAAACCAAAAACCTGCCATGAAATTGCACAAATCCTATTTAAGGCATCCATAATAGGATGAACTTTATGAGTGAAACAAATAACCTATCTTTTTTGACCTACGCTTGTGTCGAAAAGAACCAATCAAGCTTCACCGGACTTGAAATAACCCATCATCTTTATAGATCAATCAAAGTTAATATTTGTTTACATTGTTAAGGTGAGCGATTGATACTAATTGCTAGGAGAGAAGAGACGGCTTAATTATTGAACTTGAGCCCTACCAACGTTCTAATTAAGCTATCATGCGGTTTGAGTGCTAAGCTGTATTGCGTAACTTCGAAGACGTCTCTGCTTTAATGTAAACTAGCGACCCGCCCTGGCTCCGCACGGGAAAATGGTTATTGTGGATTATCCTTAAGTATATTACGCATGTATTATACATACAAACATTCCTCTTGAATCACTCTATCTATTTAAAAAAACCGCATCAAAATCCGTTGCGTAGTTTTAAAGATTTAAGCATACTCGTACATAGTGATATAGGGACATAGGGACAGAGAAAGCGACTTTGTTTTATACGAGCTATGTAGTGATATTGTATGTAATACTAGTTATCCTCCCATGGGTAATACTCGTTTTGTTTTTTTACCTTTTCCGTGGGTATAATAAACCGTTATATGTATATAATAAAGAGTTATCCGCTGTATGTTATGTTAATAAGAGGTATGTGTACATCCGCTGCTTGATGAATTATTTTATTTTATTAGTTAGAAAGTTCATTGCCTGGTAGATATTGCCTTTTGACTCTTCTGTTTTATGGTGTCAATAAATAATATTGTGCTGTAATTGTATTGTTGATGCTTACATTAGACCTAAATAGGCCAACAAAATAGTTTCGTTTCGTCGCATAATGTACCTATCGCAAAACGTACCGCCGAAATGCGTTTCGGTATTTTTTATTAATCACTTAATTTAATTATGATTCTCCTTTTGTTGTGTTATCAGAGCATTAGAAAAGTTTGGAAAATCTGATTAGATTCGATTAGATTTGTCGAACTCATACCACAGAAACTAAATAGTAGTTACTAAAGATTGTACACTTTGAGTGCTGAAAACTCAACATATTATGAGTCGTAGCGGTCGTATCGAGTGTGCGCGCGGACCCGCCTTGCCGCTCAGCACCCGTAACATGCAGTGCTATGAGAAAAGTTTGTCGCGTGTGAAACCCGCCATATTGAAATATCCTTTTTACAACTTTAGACAACTTTTAGAAACCACTATGGATTTTGATGTTTTTGCTGATAAGTGGTTGTATATTAGTAAAGTCTGTTTCACTTTCTGTGAATCTCTGTAATATAAATTGGCATAAGATTGTTTTTTATTTTTATGTTTTTTACTATTTTATATTTTGCATTTATCTCATTGTTAACTAGTTGTATTTTACTGTTAACATGATCTGATCTCATTAGCGTGTATGTTAACTCTTTCAATAATTGATCTCATTAGCGAGTCCCTATTGTTGTAATTATTATTGTTTTCCTTTAATTATAAGTATTTCACTTGTATGTTTTATGTTCCTTGCATAGTATTAAGGATGTTTCTGTTTCTGTGCATTGTAATAAATAAATAAATAAATAAAATAAATAAATAAATCCTCCAATAGGATAAGAGAATACGCACGACAAAATTATGTCTGTCACGCGTGAACCGGGCATGTTAGAGTGGCTGATGTTGTGTCGTCAGTATAGGCGAATATTTTTAAGTTTTCAGGCGCACAGTAGGCTTTTTACAAATAGAGATCAGCATAAAGGATATCCGTAGCATCCATAGTACGAGTATGATCATTAAAATGTCAGGCTAAAAACAACAAAATTAAATCTTATAGATAATATCTGAGTGTGCTTATAAACCTATAATACCGAGGTGTGTGCAAAGTCTAGACACACAGAATGCTGTGACCTGTGTAATACACCACAAAAGGTACACAGATGGTGACCATTAACAACGCATTTGCAAATCGTTTGACGCGTGATAAATGCTAACGAGGTATTGTGCACACTTATAGGCACAGGCATTATTGATACAGCCTATACAAATGAAAATTAGATCAATCAGCGAGAGTTCAATGCAATTTGACCCTATTTATCTGAATGCCACGGGTTGTTTCACAACGAACTAATCGGTACTAGACAAAGGCGGTCCATACTCCACACACTTCAGTCGCTCATTTAATTCGCAACAGCGCATGCGCAAACATAAACGAACACTTGAATGGTATGAATCACTGTGGGAGTACCTTATAAATGCTTACTCCTACAAGCGCCGGTAGCATAAAGCAATGTGACAAGACATCATCTCACAATTGACTGTTAAAATGCTATGAGAAACCAGCCATATTGGAATTAAGAATTTTCTCCAATAGGAAGAGTGAGAGTGAGAGTACACGCGCACGACAAAAATATGTCTTGTCTTGTCACTCGTAAAAGCTCATGCTAACCAAGCTGTATTCATAATGTAGCACACGTGACAGCGTGACAGCGTGACAAGACTAATACCACAACAAACTTACGGTATTCACTATTAGGAAGCATAAAACAATGCCCATAGTTTGTTTGACAAGTTTTCATTGTTGTTTTATTAATGCATTGTATGTAGATTCTAATTTACAGATAGCTGTACGTAATTAGGCAATTTCAGGTGATTAACCTTTTAACATCCATTAGGGCTCTATGAAATTGAAATCACAGTGGGTGTATAAAGCTAAGTAACATGTCTCTCTATATACACTGCACGAATATTATAAAGTGTGTTTGTTTATTTATATGCTTAGGTTATTGCTTGAAATCTATTTTGAATGAATAAATGTAAAATTGGTTCATTTCGAACGGAAAGAAACATGTCTTCTTTTTTATTTCTGTATTTTAATGGAAAATAAGCAAAATAAAAACAAAAGCCGCGAATGGAATGCCGAAATGGGATTAGTTTGAAAATATCTAAACATTTTTTTTAATGATTTCTTCTTTTAATGAAGACCTGAATCTACAAAACCGGTCAAGTACGAGTTGAGCTCGCTTGGAGAAGGTTCCGTACATACAAAGTTCGAATGGTACTTAGTAAAAATTCAAAATATAATGTAAATTAAAGAAAGGAACTAGTAGCACCTAGTAGTTAATAGTGTAAGCGCAATTAGCCAAAACAATCAATAATATTTGTAAGATCAAGAAATAGAAATAACTATGTCTTAAACTCTGATTGACATGCAATTAAACATAAAAAAATATCCTTAATTAAACGATTATTGCTTCTGTATGAAAAAAATAACTAACCATTTCGATCAATTCACAAGTGGCATCTTTTTGATTGACTGGCTTTTCGCCTGCGGCGGCTCCACCCGCATTAATAGGTTTTCCCGTGAGAAAGAAATATTTTCCTGCATTAAAAAGTAGCCTATGTGTTATTGTGATGTATAAGCTCTATTATTTTAAACAGTAGTTCCAGAGATTAGCGTGTACGAACAGACATATAGGCAGACCGACATTTTTATTTCAAAACTTGTATTGTTGTGTTCTGCTACACTCCCTTTATCACCTACAATTGAAAAATAATGTACAGACACGCCGATTCTTCAGTTTTATCTTTATGATAGATGTTTTTGTTCTCTGATAATTATCTAAATTAAAACAGATGAGCGGCCGACAGTTACATATATTTTTCGTTTTCACGCATCAAACGGTTCACTTAATTCTTTTGTGGCGGCGCGAATCTTCCTTTGCGGGTTACGTAATTTTGATCATTGTTCCAAATTAACACTAGAAACATTTAAACGACAGAAATATCTAATCACTAGTAAGAGATCGTGAGAAGAATGACTTAAATGTTGTAAGAGCTTTCACTGTCCCACGGAGAGATCGGATTGGATTATATTAAACTTGATTATGGAATTTTGGTAGTTTTGAATTCCGCGAGACACAATATGATTGTCACGTCACGGAATCTCAACTTATGGTAGAAGATTTTTTTTATATATTATTAGTTAAGGAAAAAAATAGCATAATAATAATACATGTAGATAATTAGAAAAGAAGGAGTAATACCACGTACTACTTACTCCAATAAAATGGTTACTTTTAAATAATAGTTAAATTATTCAAAATATTATTTGTATTTGTTTACTTCTCGACGATTCTGTGACAGTATTGACTGCTACTGCATGGCCTGGTATTAAAAATATAATAGTAATACAGAAACTAAATGCAGTCATGTTATTTATGTATACCTAGCTATTTTAATAATAGTTCATTCATATAAGCAGGTCAATTAATAAAAACATCCGATTGTGATGCAAGAATGGACGGTAATTATTGTTTGACATTAGTCCATTATTTTTAAACATTAAATAAATATTGATTACTCAAGGGACCCGTTCTATTGATTATTCAGAAGCAAGAAAATTCATAATAAGGAAGTATGATTCGGGCATCGAAGTGAAGTCATATTATGCCGTGCGCATAACATTTTGGTATTTTTCTTTTGTTAAGTAAAAAAAGGAAGAAGGTTTAATTACAATATAAGCCTTCAGGTAACAATGCGCGTACCCGCCGCCAAGCGGTCAAAATCAAAACTAAACTAACTAACTAAACTAAAATAATCACTAATCTGAATCAGAGACGTATAGCTCCTCAGGCGTCGTCTCATTCACGATGTTTTCGCTGGGCTAGCTAAGTTCGAGGCTCCCTTGAGCCGCCCCTAGACGCGTTGGTACATGACTACTCTAACCCCTAGATACTAGAGCCTTTCGCTCCTGCGCAAGTCCGATGAAGCTTGATTAGTCGTACTTTTTCGACACAAGCATAAAATAAGTACTTATTACAAACCATAAAAAATAATTTGATTGAATAATTCAGTATACCGCTCTTTTATGAGACAAAGATTGATTCAAATATAATTAATTTACATACTATTCAAAGCTTGAATGATGGCAGTGAACACTAAATTGGAACTATTACTTGTAAAATTGTAGCCAATCAATTGTACGCACAAGCAGTCGTAATAAAATAGATGAACAGCCATACGTGAACCGATACCTAATCGTCCACTCCATAACTAGTTATATTTCCGGCGCATTCGAAATGTTTATTATATATAATACAGCCGTGAACAGCGCAATATAGGCAATAATGATACTCCAACTATCACCACACAAGTTCAATGAGAGTTGTACAGTCTCCTACAAAGAAAACGGACCCCCCTGTCTTGTAAACGGCGGGTAGTCGCGCTTGCGACAAGGGAGTCCGTTTTCTTTGCAGGAGACCGTACACAAGATAGACACTACAAGATAAAATATTATTATATCTATCTTTTATATCTTCTTATGATAAAATAACGCTTACCATATACGTATCTACCAAAAAATACAAATGTCCATAATATCACAGATGATGGAGTTAATAATATTTCTGAAAACGTGTTAGATGATGATGAGCGATGCTAAGATATTTTTTATTTTAAAAGATAATATGCGTAGTCATAAAACTGAACAACTTTCCCTATAGAAAATAGTTTGAAATCTAGTTGACGCTCGTAAGACGCTAGTGTGAGAGGTCTCTTACAGCCGATTCCAGTACTTGCCTGTATGGCCCTTGTTGGCTGTACTAATAGGGTTCATATGTTGAAACCACATCAGTATATTGAAGACTTGTCTTGAATCGTGATTGACGAAATATATTTCTTTGTTTTAGACTAATGTAATGATATGACAACAAAGGGCCTACACAATTTATTGCATGCTTCAATATAATATTTTTTAAATTAAAATTTGATCGGTATGAAAGTGATATCAGATTGGTAAATACTAACTTTGTTTGAATTTATTTACTTTATTTAGGCCCTAAATGGATTTATGATGGATTGATGGAGCCTGGATTTATTTATAGTTCTGTTTTTTTTTGTGCCTCGTGTAGCGACTAAATCTATACTATACGTGCCTTCCGAACCAAGGAATCATCGTTTTTTTTCGGGCAATCATGCCTGCAATGTCCTATCCAAACTGGGGAAAGTCTCACAAAGTCATATTTGTTCGACAAGTGCCCGGAATTCGAACCCGGAACCTCTGTAGGGCGGGCGTTTTACTACACGACCACAGAGGCTGTTAAGTACAATTTTGATGTATTTTTTAATAGTCAGTCTGCATCTTTAATAAGTCTACAGGCATCCCACAATTTGTTTAATTTATACTCTAAGGTCTACAGGTAGAAAGAAAGAAAGAAACATGTATTATTATTTATTAATGACGCAACAACAATTCAACCTGCCAAACCAACCAACCTTTCGAAACCTTCAATACCTAAGTCATCTTGTTTATTTATCATTGTTCTGTTTCTGTAAAAGCAAACCGACATGAGTTTTGGCGTCCCCGTCAATCACTCCGTCAGATCAGAGACACGCGAACGATTATTCTGAGAATCTACGACCAACTAGATTGCACCAATTAAATCGTTACGTGTGTGTGTATAGTAATAATTCTGCTCGTTGCAACTTGCATCGCGACCCAATTATGTACACTATGTATTGCTCGGAACTAATCAAGCCTTGTTTCAAAGGGAGATACTGAAAAATAACTGGTTTCAAACTCCGAGTCGCTTGAGCGCTTCCACTAAAACATTCTTAAAGTTAGTATATGACGGGACATATTAACACCCATTTTTCTGGCAAACATGTATTAAATAGCGACCGCTTATCGATCAAAATTAATCGTATCAAAATATATTATCATCTTTTACAATGTATAGAAAGGTCTAAACCAATTCTAATGCAGTATATTATATGCATTGAACCGTTAAAAGGATTTTGATTAAAAAAAAATTACTTTGTGACTTCGCTATAAAAATCTAATTGTCATAATATTTTTACCATAATAGTTTTTTTTGTTGCTATTGACAAAATAGTCGGATTGACACGTTTGTAAGCCAGGCTAAGCTAAAGCACAGAATAAATAATAGTACTAGGTAGCTAAAATTTAATATCAATATACTCGCGTGAGACGGGTCTTAGAATTATTGTTCTATCTCGTGTCGTGCGGAGAGTATAAAAACGTTAGGTGATATCCGGCATGAAATTGCGAGTGATTAATTACTTGCGCTGTTTACATAATTTGATTACATTTCAAAAACGGCCATCTGATCCCCAAACTAGGCAGAACCTATGCTAAGAGAATGAGACAGCTGATATAAATAGGTACATAAAATATAAACTTATTTAATTATACAACATCCAAATACGAGGTCAACACAATGTTTGTCCTGGGTGATGTTCGAACCCGCGACCCTATTCTTTGAAAGAAGGTACATTACCTACTAAGCTAACGGGGTCGTTAATATTTGGGTGGACTAAGGACCCAAAAAGTTCTGTTTTAGGCTGTTTTGTCACAAAATATGACCCAATGAACCGATGTGACAATCAACCGTATGTTTAAAAACCATATCATTATATATTTTGAAAGTCTTTGTTTCGAAATAATGCGACTCTACCCTAATACATTTTTAAAATGCTTTCAGAATCTAGAACAAATCTCGATGACCTAGCTAGACTTTACCTAAGCGTTATTTGTGGGGATTCCACTTTCCTTACATAACCGCTAGGCGCTTTGGTCAATAATGCATTTCTAATACGATTATATGAACATTTGTTTAACATATTATTATATTAGTTTCGTAATCCAACCGAAGATTGAATGCAAAACAATTTGAATTATAATGATTGTTGAAACGAAATCTAAATATAAAACTTTAGAGATGTAATCGGTTATCGTTAATTAATTGATTCATTTGGAAGTGAACGGTTTTGTTCAATTTTGGTAGCTTTTTCTATACTAATATACAAATAATATTATAAAGAGGAAAGGTGTGATTGTTTGTTTGTTTGTTTGCATCGAATAGGCTCCGAAACTGCTGAACCGATTTCAAAAATTCTTTCACTGTTGAAAAGCTACATGATCCCTGAGAAACATAGGCTATATTTTATTTTCAAAAAAATTAGGTATCCGTATTAAAACTTCAATAATGTAACCCAAGGTGTAAAAGAATCATAAAATATTCCTAATAGTTGAATAGGAAATAATTATTTTTATTAGTTTCAGAGCAAGGTTTGTATAAAATGAAGCGCGGTATTAAGTCATTTATTTTTGATACAAACAATATATGTACTGCTATTTTAAGGGTCGGTGCTTCGATATTTACTGTATATTATTAAAAAATAATATTTTAACTTTGGCCTCTATCTGTTCCTAATTTACATTACCTATCCTGTTAAAAAAGGTCTTTAAGCATTCATTTGTGATTTATTATTTTTCCTAGCTACTTCGTCGAAGCTTGATAAATAATGTGACAAAACATTAGTACAGAAGCCAGCAAATGCGGTTGGACATTCGCAATACGAAATTCACCCCTACCGCTACGGAATACGGACACTGGTCAACATGTCCGTCCAGTGTGCACTCTTACACTAAAAAATTCTTCTGAATTTGCACTTAATTGACGAGAAATTATTGAATATTTTTTATACTTTCTATATAAATTATGTCTGTATATTATATACCCTGTTCAAGATCGGCAATTTTAAATTTGATTCTAATATATTATGTAAATACATTAGAGTGTATTCAAATGCCCTAAATGGCCATATGTAAATAAGAATGCATGTAAGTTGCGTCTAACTCGTCGGCTACCGGTAACCCGCCGCCTGCGACCGCGCATCCTTAATGGCGTCTCACCCGACGATTCATGTAAACGAAGATCACATCATCGCACGCGCACGCCGCCGCTTACATCACAGTCACAGGGGAAAGTGCATCGATGATAATTTACAATAATGACAACAAAAGTCAAAACACATTTTTATAGCGAAGTTATCTTCAAAACCTTTGTTTAAAAGTCTATAATTTTGTAGCGTCTTGTGAATGCCTAGATCGACGGAGATAACAATGAAAGGCTATTGTTTTGGTACAAAGTAAACAAATTTAATCTAAGAAATTTTACAAGACATGAAATAATGTCTGTGGGCTACAATTTAGGTACCAAATACGCGCTTACCGGACCGGAACTTCTGTCTCATGAACTATTCAGAAGCTAACATATTATTAAAATAAATAATAGTAAATTCTGATTAGAATTATTCATATTTAGTTTTATAATAGGTCTCGGTAATGCAAGAGAGATTCCGAGACGCTTTAACTTATTCACTTTCACTGACCTAGGCTAGGATTCCCGAGTTCACTTGCAGCGGAAATGAAAAGGACATCGCGGAATTTTCACACGAACTTAATATTTAAATATTAATAAAAATAAACTATTGCAGAATCATAATTTTTAAATGACAGACTAATTATTATCACGTAGATATCAATCAGCACAATTGCAACCGTGATATGTAAATTAATTGTAATTAATAGATTAAAATGAAGAATTTCAGCAATATCATTGAAAACCGTCACGTGTCACATCACCGAAAAAAACACAATTTTCATGAACCACATTAAAATCAAAATCACTATTAAATCAAGTAATATTAAAAATTAAAATAAGTAAAATATTATAGTAAAAAATCACTAATCATTCACTGGTACTTACTAGCCGCATCGCGTCGTCAGTCCTTCACTGGTTGCACTGTCACACTAGAATGTGATACACAAAGCCGTTTGCGCACCGCCGTCTGCGCAGATGATTCTAGTAATACTGCTTCAGGTCGCACCAACAACCAACATCCCAACGCCCGCCGCGGATGCCATAAAGCTTGAATACGCATCCAGCACCTAATATGACTTACATCGCTGCGCTTGTAAAATACCTATACAGGCACTTGAATACTGGAAGAGTAATGCATTGCTTATTTGATTAGTATTGATACCTTCTGATGTTTAAATAAGTTTTGTGCTACAACGCCCGTGGCGCCCAAAACAAACCTAGTTGTGGAAAAATGGTATCCGATGAATACCCACGGTTTGTTTACTAATAATACCTGCTGAAACGGAGCTTGATTGCATTCTTACCATCTCGCCATCCGGGTTTTGTTTATGCGTAGAGCCAAACAACAGGTTCCGACGTTTGTAATAGCCGCAGTTTCGTGGTAATCAAGAATAACGGTATTGTCGTTTCGTACCGATACGAAGACATGTCATCATTCCGGTAATAACATATCCAATTTTTACTTGTAAATAAATATAGTATGTTATGATCATCCAGCAGACTTGCATTGCAACATACAATAATAGAACGACAGGCTTGTATGTATACGGTCAGGGAATGAAAAGGTTGCTTAGTTTTTAAATAGATTCATTTGATGAACTGCAAAATACATACATAGTACTTTTGGAAATACGATTGACAGAGAACAATACAGACTTTTTGTCATTATATTATGTTGAAATTATTGATCTCTGTACTATTCCAAGTAAAAACAGAACTTTAACAAATATTATTTGTTTATTAGAGTTCAAAACTTTTACTAATACAGCACATCGCTAAACTGTATTCATACCAAGATACATTTTTAAAAAGGCGCCAACACAAAAGGCGTTAAAACTAAGCCAGGCAAGCGGGGGTTAGGCATAAGCTTTTTGATTTCAAAAATATCCTCAACGAAGCAAATAGTTCTGATAAAATTGATGAATCGAAACCAGTTTAGCGTAGTATCTTACACGTGACCCAAACAAATATTACAATACACTTATTTCTAACTTGTTCATTTTGGAAAATTACTTCTTTATCGTGAAACTGCAATATCACTTCAGCATTACCATTAAAGTGTGAAATTTTAAGTGTCATTTTTGGCATTTTATCAATTACCTGCTGCCCACCCGTCATCAAAAGCACTTTACCGTGGTTTTGCACAAGTCATCACATCATTCATTATCAAACAAAAGCGCCAATTCTCGTGTAAAGTTATGTAACTGTTATATAAGAGGATGAATGAATATCCAATAGCTTAATTGACGGCATTTAGGAAATAATTACTGATAAATATTTAATTACAAGTTAGCCTTCCTTATGATATATCATATCGCGCGTTGATTTGTGATCTACATGTGATAAATGACCATCATTATAATGAATAAAAAATGCTTTTTGAATTTGTAACAGCCTCGATAGCTGAATGGTAAAAAGCTTGCTTCACAATATGGAGGATCTTGGTTCGAATCCCGGAAAAGCGCTAGTTGAACAAAATATTAATTTGTGAGATTTTCCTGATATACGTTTCCGTCTGTAGCTCGCGGCCAATCCTACAAATTTTCTTTTAAAAGTAAATACACAAGACTTATGAATTTTTAAACTATGCATATAATTACTTTTTTACACATAAACAAAACAAAACATGTTTACAATGTTCATGGCAAAAACGAGCTTATCTCTTCCATTTAAAATATACGCTAGTGTCAGGATAGAAAAAATATTAATTTTGTATTTACAACAAGTGTACCTAGTTGGGGTTATAACAAGGGATTACAACGAGAAAATGCCTAAATACTTAACTTTAAAAAATATAAAATACACAAACTACAAAATGTTTTTTTAAATATCTACCGCAATGGTTATGAAAACAAGTAGGTACACGTAAGTGTTACGGAATATTTACAGTTTATGATGTTACTGTTGATTTTGCTTGTAAGCTCAGAAGGTAATGTTTGTTTCATGTTAGGTTGTGTTGACCATTTGAATCTGGGTGGTCACGCTTCCCAGTTGTTTAATTAAAACATAAGCGATATTTCTCACATCAAGAAAAAAAAACGGCCAAGTGCGAGTCGGAATCGCCCATGAAGGGTTCCGTAGCAGCCAGTAACATAATATAAAAGTTTTTGTAGTTCGTTGTGACTTTGATCGATGTTTTAATAATAGTGAAAGGTAAATTGCGGTTTACGATTTATGACGTATTAAAAAATAACTACTTACTAGATCTCGTTCAAACCAATTTTCGTTGTAAGTTTTCATGGTAATGCACATCATATATTTTTTTTAGTTTTATCATTCTCTTATTTTAGAAGTTAGAGGGGGGCACACACAGTTTTCCACTTTGAAAGCGTCTCTCGCGCAAACTAATCAGTTTAGAAAAAAATGTTATTAGGAATCTAAATACCATTTTTGAAGACCTATCCATAGATACCCCACACGTATGGGTTTGATGAAAAAAATTTCTTTAGTTTCAGTTCTGTGTATGGGGACCCCCTAAATTTATTGTTTTTTTTTCTATTTTTGTAAGAAAATCTTAATGCGGTTCACAGAATACATCTACTTACCAAGTTTCAACAGTATAGGTATTATAGTTTCGGAATAAAGAGGCTGTGACATACGGACGGACGGACAGACAGACAAACAGACAGACAGACAGACATGACGAATCTATAAGGATTCCGTTTTTTGCCATTTGGCTACGGAACCCTAAAAATGTGAATAGGACTCCCTTTCTTTTTACGTAAAGTTATGTAAAAACATCTTAAACACCTACTTATCTTTTTGTAAGGACTGTTATTTTTAAGATATTTTATGACAATAGTTTTTTTAAAAAGTGGGCAAAGTTGACTAACAAGCAAAAATTTGTATACACAATAAAATAAGAATACAAACATTACTTACACTAAACTTATGCTAAAACCTCGTCTTCGACATTTACAATTAAATGATTTAACCAGTAAATTATTATATAATTCAATTTACTGTTTAACTTTGCTACGAATCGAAATAAAATAAATAGTGTAATAAAAGACATCAACGCGTGCACCGCTTTTCTAATGTGTATTTTGAATTTTCGTTTTTATTTAATTTGCTCAAAAAATTACTGTGACTGATAAGTAAAAAAATCTTAAGGAAACCCCCCCATAAACGACTGAAATATTATTTTAATTTGCTAAATGTGTTGTGCCCACAGTTATAATCATCAGCCGAAAAGTAATTTAACTTTAATTTCAACAACAACAACACTTTCAATTTTAAAAGCAGAGTATTTTTATGTAATTTATTTATAATGAAATTTCCTAGGAAATGGGAAATGGGGATAGGTAGGCGGGGGAGGGAGGGGTCAAAACTCGATGCTTAACGCGGGAGGCGGCGGTGATTGCGCGCGCGGCCGGCGGTCAATGAAGCTCGGACTTTCTTTCCTCCTACCTCACCTTTATATATTATCTGTGCCTTTAGCAACGTCTGCGCTAATTAAATGTTGTAAACTTTGTCATTAACCAAATACTCAAAAAAAATCTCTTTGAATGTTAGCAGAACTAAATAGAGTCGTATTCGAAACAATTGGTGGTCGCAGTTCTCCAGGATCGAACGATCTGCCGTCATCTTGGTATGAATTGTTTTCAATTGCCTCTCCTGTAAAGCAACTGAAGGGGCATGACCCAGGGAATGGACAAAAGCATTGACTTGTGTAACTAAAAACAACTGCGATCCCCAATCCTATTGCCAAGGCTAGAAAATAAGTCAGTAACTCTCATACTTTATAGGCTTTTTTGCATTGAACTTTCTAGCAGGTTATTTTAGAGATTCTAAAGTTTTGAAAATATCGCTGGAAGTAAGGCATTTATTAGTGATGCTCTGTGGTTTTCTGTTCTTTGAGTCCTATGCTAGTAAAAACGCCTCTAATTATCATTCATTACTGAAGAAATAACTGCAATGTCACTTGACACGAGCTTGCATTGTCGCGACATGGCCACTCCTTGTCATCTCGCTCTGTAGTCATCAGTTATTTCGTCATTGCTTTCTACTGGCCAGCATTTACATACGGTTATTTCTGTTTACTCTATGATTTTCTCAATACTGCCCACGCGCCGACTGCATGCCGTAAAAGTTTAATTAGACACCTCTTAATGAATTGTTTGATTATCGAAGCTATCTTCGGCTATGAAGTGCTATTGAAGATGTATGCGTAATATGACACTCCATGATTTTAAATTACCAAAGAATTCTTTGCATTTGCGCTTTCTCAATGTCGATTACAAAGTAAATATCGTAATGCCTTTGTATAGTAACAATATACTTGGTGGATGTATAATAGGGGTTATGCTATGCATTAGGCTAAACTGTAAAGGATTTTTTGTACCGACAAAGTCAGTGAAATTGTTTTTATATTCAATAAATATATTACGTTATTCTACTACTAGTCATCAATAGAATTATAAAATTTTGCATTTAATATAGATAAAATTTAATAGAATTCCGACCGTGGCTGCAACTTTTATTACTGCATTTTTTTTAGTGATAAGCAGTGAATATGTAAATTCTGTGTCTGATCATTCTGCCTGTAAAGCACTAAGTCCGTTTATGCATGAAAACGGAACAACTCATCAAACATACCTACTTCACGTTTACAATATTAGTGAGACGTAACAACTTTGAAGTTAGTGATTCCGTGATTGGTTTGTTGCGTTATTTAAATGTTACTTATTGTTTTTGTGCGTGCAGTTTATCTCCTATTCGTTTCACAATAGATTAGTAGATAAATAGGTTAGGTAGGATAAAAAGGTTTACAATGTTTTTAAAGTATATATTTAGACACATCAAAAGTATGTGTGTGTGTATGTATGTCTAAAAGTAAGATGTACTTTGTAATACATCTTGTTATTTCTATTATAGACCAATCTGTGTGTTTAAAATCTATTAATATTACAATATACTTTACTAAAATAAGAGATTGAAATCTATGACATCAAATATTAACCTTTCTTTAAGTATGCAACTATTCTCGGTTATTTATGATAGAGACGTTAAATTTTTAACGTTGATGCATTTTTATGGGAAATGAAGTTGTTAGAATTCGAATTGCCCTTTGATGGCGTTATTTGTAACCATAAAACGAATAACATTTTCCGTCAAATAAAACTATTTAAGGCGCTACGATAAATGTTCCTAACGGTTTTTAAAATTGGAAAATATGGTTGTAAACAAATAATAATATTTTATTTTGATAACAGTCAATCACATAATGAAATGTCAATTTATAAAAGGTTAAGCTCAGCCCTTAGAGCATAAATAAAAATATTTGTGCCTCCCAAAAAATTGTTTTGTACTCTAATGCTCAGCCTTTATTATGAATTTTTCGATGCTGTTGACAAAAAAGGAGCTTTTTTTTACCTATGCTTGAGACGAATCGAAATAGTACGACGGATCAAGCTTCACCGCACTTGAAAAAAGGAGCGAACCCGCATACGCGGAAAAGCGCGAATTACGGGGCGTTATCCGAGTTATATGCAGCCTGTAACACAGATTGCACCCGCTTTATACACCGTGCTTTTTTAACCGTCTTACAAACGAAGCCCAATGTATATGCCCGTGATATAGAATATATTGGCAATGTTATTTTTTTTTTATCAATAAAATAATAAAACCGTGAAGTAAAATAAAATAATGCAAAATATTTTTGAATCAACCTGTACATAATATTTACAATTTAGTAACAATTTGCGCATGCGTGAGAATCGTAAATAATGGGAAAACAAAAGAAAAATATGAGATAAATACATTTTTCGATCTCTCGATCGATTATTTTATTGAAAAAATCCTAGATTTTTTTTCTAAAAAAAAAAAAAAACATTGCCAAGATATTCTATATCACGGGCATATACATTGGGCTTCGTTTGTAAGACGGTTAAAAAAGCACGGTGTATATGGGACAGGCTGCATATGAACTCACATATCATCTTGCGCGGCTTCAGTAAAATTTAGGTACTAATGTGGTACGACAAAAGGTTATTTTTAGAATAACCGGCAAATCAAGTGAGGATTAATAAGATCGGACTTCGACAAAAACAAGAACAAAATATGGAATAAACAAACCAGCAAGTATATTTGTTTACATCTTTTTTGTGTCTGTGTTAAAGTTTGCGGTTGGAAATTAAGACACACCTAATTTGTGGGATTAAGAAAATAATAATAATTAAGATCTTCCTTTCCACAAGAATGAGCAACTTGTAATTACCTCGAGTTGCGGTTCGCAAGGACAGAAGCCACAGACATATAAAGGGAAGCAGACTAAACATTATTGTATAATACAAAGAATGCCGCGTGGCATGAATTTCCACTTAAGCTACATAAGTTTTTTTGTTTTTCTTTAACATAATTGGTAATATTTGTAACAAAAATAGTAAAGTACTATACTTATGAATGTGAAAGAGTACTTCAGTATACAAACACCCGTAATAACTGTTTTATAATTATATAAATTAGGCAATTCAAAAATGAGCTACGTACGAGTGAAAAGTTGCCACGCGTTCTAAGTATGTAATGTTTAGTCTGCTTCCCTTTATATGCCTGTGACAAAAGCTTGGGAAATTGATATAAATGACACTTTATTTTTGTTACCATTTTTATTAATATAAACTATAATATGTTATGCATGGAGGACAATAAAAGCGTTAAGAATCAATTGGATGAATAATAAAATCCAGCGCGTTATGATACACATAACAATAAAAGGCTACAATTCACAGCGAATACGATGAAAGTTTATAGTTACGGAGATACGTAACGTCATATTTTATTTATCAACTGTCTTATATATTACATATTGAAATCTTACATAATATGAAATTGTGATCTTTTTTTTTTTCAACCAGTGACGCCAATTTACAGTAACATTATTTTTTTATAAAATCTATTAATTGGCACTAAGCATGCTACATTTTTGTTATACTATGAAATAAATTTTATTTACATAAAATAGTAACAAACATTTAAGTTTATATAAAATTGTTCCCTACTCACATTTTTATAAAATTGTTCGGCTACTCTAATGTGTACAATAGTAAATATTGTGAACTTTATTATTTACCGCGAACGAAAAGGATTCGCATAGGAGCAGATTATCCCACCAGGACCCACTGCTAGTGAATTGTTCACTAAAATCTCTAAACCTTGATGAAATGAACACACATACATACTTTGTACTTGCGCACTCAGATGGTTGCAACTGTATGATAATTCTTTTCGTCTACCTACAATGATCTAGTCATATTATAATAATTAAACAAAACTGCGGCCTCCTTACGAACTAATAGATACTTCAGTAGGAACAATGATCTATGTAGAAAGACATTAGACGGCTACATAATACATACGCCATCTATTCGCAATGATTTGCGCTAATTTCACACACCCTTGTATTATTTACGTTCCATTTTGTTTTTCTCAATTTACTGCGCGGGGTGGGCGAGGGGAGCTACATAGAGCAGGTGAGCGAGGTTGCTGCGGGCGTATTTACCCCGTAAAGGGGCTCCATGGCCCGGTTTACCCCATAACGACGCCCAGGTAGCGTGATGCTTACGAACACTCTCCGCGGAGTCTTTTCGTCTCTCCTGTAATAATCACATAACATTAACAGCCTATACAATCTTCTTCAAGTTAAAAGCTGCGCTCTTGAGATCGAAGGGAAGACAGGAAGGGTAAGACAGAGAAAAAGTTACTTTGAACAAGTGAAGGAAAATTAGCGGAAAATAAAAAAGGGTTGGCGGTTACTGTATAGACAAGAGTGCAGCCCATACAAAATATTCTTCATTGAAACCAAAAGAGAAAACATTATAAATATCAAATTAGGTACTTAAACACAGTTGAGTCAACAGGACGTTTGTATTGCTATGTTAACCAGGCAATCATTACCATCAGGGTGACTAGGCCTTAGTTGGTGACGCTGGCCCAGTGCGGATTGGTCACGATTATACCTTTGAATTTCTTCGCAGGTGCGTGCAACATTCCACACGATGTTTTTCTTCACCGTAAGAGCGTTAAATAAACGTACACATAAATTCGAAAATCTAAAACTCGTTGGTACGTGACGAGGCTTGAACCCGTGCTTTACGACAAAGAAAACAACGGCCCTAGCCACTAGGCCATCGACGACGCTATTAAACGCTCCAGAAATAAAAAAGACTTTAAATAAAAACAATGTTGGACTCGCATTTTATATTGCAAGAAGACCTTCAAAAAGTCTCATGTGATTACATTATGATGATTATCATATCATAACTAACATAGAACAAGCAAAGTCAAGTTTGAGAAATTCATGATTTGCTAATTTGTCCAATAATTAATGCCGAAGATTGATAACGTGTTACGAAACGGCGAGCTTACCTCTTTTCGTTCATATTTGACCTGCATTTGATGTTTCAAATCTCTTAAGTAATCCACGTAATCCATTTCGCGCCATCTGTGAAAAACGTTTTGATTAGTTCGAACACATTAGATAGAGTTGCTCTAGTTTCGGCGATTCAAGTACCTACTCAGCGCAAATAGATGAAGATCGATACCAGTAAGTTGAACTCTTCAAAGGTCATCGTGATACAAGTCGTGAATGAGGCAGTTACTAAAACGCGGTTTTGATCTTACAGCGTCACGTTTTATCTTTATCAGTTAGTAGGGCCGATTATAGTTATTAAGCACTAACTAAAAACATATTATGTCCTTTTCACGCCCTTAAAAACAAAAAGGGGCAGATTATTGTCAACTTAAATTTAGAGACGTCAAACAATATAGCAAGTCGATTACACTAGTTTTAAGGTGCATGCGAAAACAGCTTGATTTAAATTACGCCTGATTCGACAGCTGATTTCTTATTTTAAGTATCGTTAATTAAAAATTTTATTCATTCATCTGCCATCCTTTGTGACTCCCATATGAACGAAAGAGATCAAGGAGTTTAGAGTGTGACTTGGTAGAATAGAGTCCAGTGAGGGGATTAGCCAGGGCTAATGAATATCGTAAATCTTCATACGTGTCGTATGGGCGTAGAAAGCCGTGATGTGACGCAACGAGGTATCGATGGCGGCCATTACCGGCGCCGCACTGTGGGCAACAACTTGCCTTTCATAGAAATAGGACTTTCCAAAAATCATTATCACTTTTGATGAAAACTGTAATTTTGATTGGATCAAGGTCACAAATTTAAGGCTTTATTCATTATATATTTTTTCATATTATCTATAGTTACGTAAAAAAAATACTTCAAATTTTTTTTATTGACCTATGCTTTTGTTGTAAAAGTACGACCAATCAAGCTTCACCGGACTTAAAAGATTTTCAATGTATAGAAGTTAAATTTCAATAGGACCGTATTGATTATTTTTCAGATATCACAAGCTAAAACTTTTAGTGGTTAATAGTACTCTCTATATTGCAAATTCATTTTTTTAAATTTGAAGTAAGATTTTATAAAATAATTTGGCGACGTCGAAGCTAATAAATACCAAGGACCAGAGTGGCCATGCATGGCCGTTCAAAAGTGCAATAAAAATTTTCTACGAAACTATGCACAGTTTTTAATGATGATAATATATAAAAAGGATATTTTCGACCCCATATACTCACCAACTACATTAACAGTTTTCATCCAAAGTGATATTAAATTTTCGATAGTCCTATGTCTATGAAACGCCAGTTGTTGTCCACAGTGCACCGCACGGTGCGCGCGCGCCGAGTCGATAACCCGGCACGTCACGCTCGCGGTTACTCGAGATCTTCTCACCCATTTATCCCATTTATGTGTAATTTCCTCTTGCTCTTTTAACGTGACTTTATAGGTGGTATTATGTTTAGTGCACCTTCTCTAAAGGCGGTTTAAGTTTAGGCTCCCTATGAACTTACCAAAACCTTGTTGACCCAGTATGTATATGTGCGAGTAACATTTCTTCTTCTATCTTCTTCTATACTGTAATAAAACTGAGGGATCGGAATGTCTGTACATTGATTTGTTATTCAAAGGATAAAGGGAGTGTAGCTCAACAAAAAATACAAGTTTTGAAAAAAAATGTCCGTCTGTCTGTTTGTACACTAGCTCTCTGGAACTACGGGATGGATTTTAGTGAAACTTTACAATATATATTATTGCAAAGTTTCACCAAAAAAAAAAGCGTGTACATCAGAATTGATCAAAATAACACACAGTCTACTTTTTACCGCGGGAAAAAACTTTTTTCCCACGGGAAAACCTGCTAACGCGGGCGCAGCCGCAGGCCAGAAAGCTATCTTAAATCAATATAATTATTATGTCCAAACCGTACAGTCAAACTTACAGTTTTCAGAAAACTTTGTAAAATTTCACCAAATTATTTTAAAGGGCAAGGGTTCTGGTTATTTAACAGTATTAGATCGAAGACTTTATCTACTTTTGAATTTTTTAATGTGATGTATAAAATGCGACAAGATTTTCAATAAACAGTGGAAATATGTATATCCAAGTCTATCACTGGAATCTACCATACTACGAGTATAAGAAAAAATATTAAGAGTAAAATCACAGTAAAACGATTTAAAAAGAAATCTTGTAAGAAGAAGGCCCATATTAGATTTGGTGAAACAAATGAGTAGTGAATTTTGAAATTCTACATGGCTTATCTGTCAGATGTTCAAGAGGCAATTGAGAACATAGTTTTCTGGTTGAATAACAATGAGCACCCAGCCATGCAGGCGCGCGCATTGCAAAATAAATCAATGTTTTGAAAGGTATAGTCATAATTCTACTCAAGTTGAGATATTTTAAGATAAAGATCTTCAAACATTCAGTAAATCAATGTGAAATATTAAGTGACGCCCCGGCTAGGCGGCTGAATGAAAATTTATTTCGTCACAACCTTATCTTACATAACTATTATATTTATTAAGGGTAAATAGAGTAATATTAATTGTACAAATCTAATACAATTTTTAGAAATGTTTAAGGTGTAATATTACAACTATTAATTAAATGCCGTTCAACGTAATCGTAATACAGACAAGTCTATAATAGGTTTTATAAAAAAAAAAGGTATAAGTGCACGTGGTGTGGCTGATACAATATATTGTTTGTTTTTTTGAGCACCTCTCAACCGAAAAATTACTACTATAGGAACTATGACAGCATATAACAGTCTACTTCTGCGGTATTGCCTTAATGCCTTGCGATTGTCAGGGCTCGTATAGCTTCTTTTTGGGAGAGATTGCGTAGCTCGGACAATAGCATTATAAATGCATTGACACAGGACCTATCTAGTCCTATGGTAAAGCATTGGATTGCAATGCATAGGGACGCGAACAAAAGCTAATAGTTTTAGTTTGCAATTTTTACTTTTACTTTTATTTATATTTATTTTATTATTAATTATTTATGTACTATTGTACCATGGGTGTTTAGCCTGAATAAAGAAATTATTATTATTATTATTAATTTCCACGCTCAGCTGGCGGGTTGAGGATCGCAGTTGTTTTTATCGACTTAAAAATGAGACAGCTCAACGCTGCTACCCATTTCTCGGGTATTTTCCTACCGAAAAACGAAATCGTCTCTATATACAAATTAATTCATCTTCTAGAATTTATAGTCGGTTGCGATACTTTTGTTGAAAATATAGACGTTATGTGTATTCACACTTAACTAGTTTCTTATGTAACCCACGCGAATCTTAATTAGGCAAACTATTAATTGATTGTGTTAGCGCATGCCATAGATTTTAATAATCAAATTTTACTTGTCTATTTGCAAAGATGTCAATTTTCACTGACTACAAAAACAATTACGTATATCATACCGAACATGACCTTTAGCAAATTAATCGTTTTTCAACCTAGAAATAGCAACTGTTCTTTTCGAGTGTCATTATATTAAATGGTTTTCTCATACATAGGGTCACATAGTGCGACCTCTTAGAATTAAGGCTATTATTCTTCGGAACCTTGGTTGGTCAGGTCACATTGCGTTTTTCGCAACGCGCGCGCCTCTACTGTTTCGTTACATAAGCAAATATAAAAATACTTGGAGAAACTTTCGGACAATGGAATTTACGCACAGTGGGCGTGTCGCTTCTGATTAGGACGATTGACAAAGGATAAATCGTCTTTTGTCATTTTGCAAATAGATTCGGATAGTACGAAACATTATGACTAAAGAAGTTGTGTTGCCAGCAAGCAACGAATATTTATGCGTTTTTGCTCTGAAGCATTTTGAACTTGAAACTTGAATTGTTTTATTTCGTATTTAGGTATAACGCATAAATAGACTATGAGGCCACAAATTTACAAAGTTGGGATAATATCTCATTCTCAAAGGAAAATTGAAAAACCGCGTATTCGCGGGCGAATGTTAGTTTTAATGATAATTACTACTTACTGACAATCTTCCTCCGAAGGCCTAGTGACGTCAGTGGAAGGCAACGTTCGTGCTCCCACGCGTCGTCTCCTCGCCAACAAAGGCACCAGCTCCACACCACCAGTCACGCGAAGAATAGTAGCTTCTGGAGTCAGCTTCTTCTCCACAGACCCGTTAACCGACGCCCCATTCTCATACACCACCTTATTATTGTTTATTTCAATGTCCTCGGGCACGATTCGTTGCACTCTCTCCCCATTCGATAGTCTCTTCACAAACTTACTCTTCTTTGGAGCTTTCTTAATCTTCTTACTATTCTCATTTGTGTGTGATTCAATTTTAGTATCATTCTTATTTTTATCTTGATATACTTCTTTTGGGCTTTTTATTTGTTTAATTTCTGGCAACTTTTCTACGCTAGATGGTTTAATATTTTCCTTGTCAGGAGAATTTTCTTTCGCATCGTCAACTCTCTTTACTTTAGGCAAAGTTAGTGAAGATCGCTTGCAGCGTTTTTGGTCCCCTTTTAGTTTGTCAAATATCGCGTTGTCCGTCCAACCCTGAAATAAAGTAAAAAAATATAAGATCTTCCTTCTCTTCTAATATTATAATATTCCCCTGGCAGGGATATAGCGCTTCGAGGATAGATTTCCGAAGATCTCTTTCTATATTGCGCCGCACTTGAAGCAGTAATCGATCGTAAGGACTTAAAAAATAAGAAATGTGAAGACCACTCATATTTTTGCATGTCATCCAAGTAAATTGCTTTTGACACACATGATATGAACTAAAGCGTCTATTAATTGATAAAAACTAAATTAGAAAGCTATTCAGTCTACTTGTCTGTCAGTCTATTTTGTTTTTTTAATATTTTATTGTTTATTGCACACAAACATTTTACAACTACAGATATTAAAAAAGTAGACACAACATTCATAGCGTATCTTTCGCAATATGTCTTCCAGCTGGCCTTTACTGAGTTTTACATTATAAATATATATATACAGGTTTTTTACTTGCAAATATTCGGTGCGAACAAAAACTGACGTTTACATTCTATAAAACCCTTCGAGCAACGCGGGCTTTCCGGAAGACCCGCGTTGCTCGAAGATAAAACCGAACTCATTCATTGAAAAGTGCACGTTAATAGTAAAATTAAAAAAAAAAACAAGAAGTTTTCTAAAATTATATCCATTAATAATAGTTAATACTAAAAAATATAACTTGAAACGCTACAACATCATACCTTACACTTTTTGTTATTACATGTAAAACTGAAAGTTTATTTTTAGGACTTATGTAAACAGACGTACCATAGAATTGGAGAAATTGAATCCAACATCCCTTGGGTTCCTCCAGCTGGTCCCACCAGGTCCTGGCTTTCCCCAAGGATCTTCAAGCTTTTGCTGAAAATACGTTTCCACTTGTTATTTGGATTTATTCTTTCGACTGACATTTTGTGCATTTACATGTTTTTTTTACAGTTTAAACTTTTGCTCTCTTTTGCAAAATGAGTTTAGCGGTTCAATAACTTTGACAAGAAGATAGGATAGAATGACCTGTTTCGGTCTTTTTACGATATTGGTCAGACAAGGAAGTTAATTTTATTTCACACAAAAATAACCAGTGATGATAAACGTGACTTACAATTCTCCGATCGTCTTCCAAGTCTCGTTTTAACTCGTCTTTCATTGCCTTATGCCGCTTGTCCACCATATCATCTAAAAGAAAGACAATCATAGTACCATTTTAGTACATACACATATTCTTCAGTCTTCAGGGAATCCTATCCCTACTAATATGATAAATGCAAAAGTTTCACACCAAAACCACTCAATCGATAGTGATGAAACTTGCTACAGAGATAGAATAGACCTTGAAGATGGAAATAGGATACTTTTTACCACAGGAAAATACCTCACTGTCTCGGGAAAATCTGTTACCGCGGGCGGAAGAGCACGGCGGTTAGTTAGTAATTTATAGAACACAATATTGTGTAATAATAAAAAAGAATGAAGCTCTGTGACAAGCAACTATCACACATTTATCTGTCAAGATGTAAAGAGAAACCCGCCATATTAAAATACGTCTAAACATCATTAAAATACGTCTAAACATCATGCTAGCCGCCCTGCCCCAAACTATATATCCCTTACTACGTAACTGTCAAAATAACATAAGAAAGCTGCTGTTTTGAAATATCTCCTAATACACGCACGCGTGAAACATCATGCTAGCCAGAGATCGATATACCTAATACAATACAATATTCTTTATTGACACCAAAAATAAACATTACAAAAGAAACATTTTTAAACAAATACAAGAGTCAAAAGGCTGCCTTTAAGTTGGAGATAGCGCACAGATAAGATTGAGCTGTTATTACTACTATACCTAGGATCCCTTTATAAGTCCGTTGCTGGTCCGGCGTCTGTCGGTATCGGATGTCGTTGTCGACGCTCTTGCGCAGCGTCTCTGCGTACAACAGCTGCGGGTCCTCGCGCAGGCGCAGCGGGGTGCGCCGGCGACGACGCGACAGCGGGGACGGCCAGCGGCGACACGCTTCATACTGACACACGCCCTGGACAAATCATACCACAGATATACTACAACTAGGGTGCCCACGCACTAGGCAGCCTAGCTGCGACAGCCTAGCTGCGACAGCCAGTTAAACATATGGCGTTGTATGGGAGCCCGCGCACTATAGGTTTTGTAATTTAACTGGTGATGTAGAGTCTTCATGTGGTTGCTATGCCACAGCGGAGCTGATCGATTATTGATTGATCGTGATCAATTATTTAAGACCTTAACTTACTGTTATGAAATATATTGATTGTGATAACTGCAATAAAATAAATAAATAAACCTCCATACATGTCTTGGCTGCCGGAGCCTGTACTGACTGACTTAGTGCGCGGGGGGCTCTTTTAACCATGAACATAGCTTATTAGTGGAAACATGCAAAACAGTTTAGGATAAAAATTGAAATGTCGCTGTAGTTGTTAAGGGCAAAAGCAAATTTTGTAAGTGTTTTTCCTGGGTTTTTGACATCGCTGAATCTGAAAATTGCTATTAGTAATTCGAAATTTGACTCCTTGTGCCTTAAATCAGACATAACCGCCGCAAAAAGAAACCGACTGGTCATGAAATTGCACAAATTTTATTCTGAAAGTTACTAATTTATTTCTTATACAACCTCAAAGACCTCAATCAACTCAATGAAAAGTAAATGACAATATCACGATTTCGGAAAAGTTGTGCATTTTCATTATTTAACTTACCACCCGAGAGGTTTCGCGTTATTTCTATACATTTATATAGTTTATTTTTCGACTTTGACCTTCCTCTAATTGTATATTTCGTTTGCACTCTTTGTTATATTGATAAAATATATAGAATAATCATCTCACGACGTTTTCCTTCGCGGTAACGCCGAAAGTATGTTGCAATCATGAAGGAAGAAAAAATTTTACGCGCCCAAATGGAGTAGTAATCAAAACGTACTATGGGCGGGTGTTGCAATAATAATAAAAAATATGTCAGATAGAAGCCATGTCTGTCACCGAGGCATGTCTTTCGCACGTTTTTTGTGATGCTCGTTGCAAAACATGCCGCCGCCGGTGTGGTCCCACCTTAATTAACGTATTAACGTGACCCCTGCCTTATACAGATTTACGACTTTCGCATCAGATATGTAATGTATACCATCTTTATGCATTACGGCTAATTTATTTAACGATTATGCTTAATATGCTTCCAGAGAACAGCCCAACATACTTCAATAATTTTATTATTGCGAAACGTGGTTCGCAGGTTACCGAGATAATTTTTATATCTGTGAAAATTGTTGTGACATTTACAATATTGGTGTGATTCTACCCATCTCGGCATGCATATCGAATTTGTAATTTTGTGCCTCTAGAAAAGTTACCATGTCCAGTTTTATTGATACACAAGTAACAACGGTATCGACCTGTAACATCTTTGTTAACATACTTTTTAATTTTTAGGCGATTGACATAATCTATTATTTTATTTGAATATCGTAGAGCATCAAAAGTATATTTCATAAAGTTCTTGAACGATTTCATATCATTGTTGTTTAAATTATCAGATTGAAAATACGATTCCAAGAAACAATTTCAAATTTAACAATAATGACGTAATCGATTCTATGTTATTTATCATATCATCAATCAATATATAGTTTAATTTAATCAGCAACCGACAATTTATCGTCAACATTTTCTACGGTTCGCAGCAAAAAAAATCTTTCGCGACCGCCATTCCACAACCTTGTTTGCCTCAACGGCCGTCTAGCGTCTGTTCTACGCGCAATGTATTATAATATGGTTCAGTAATATTTGAACACTACAATCAACTTATTTTTTATATGTAAAAAACTGACGTAAACAAAGAAAGAATAACTAATACTGTCGCTACACAATTTTATTTTAAATTAAATACAAAGAAATGGAGAAGAAAACGCCATTATAAGCTAGTACGGACGGAAATGTAGAGCCGAAATGAATAAATTACCGTTTCCAGTAGGCTTGTCAGTCATAATCATAACAAAGGTTACCCGGAATACCATTTGGAACATTATTGATTAATAAAGGTCACGAAGCCTGCATTCCAAACCCAACCAACCGTTCGTAATACCACAGGTAATACTTCATTCCCTCCACTAGATCTATTATACTCATCGACTTACAATAAAACGGAGCTCGATTCGAAAATTGATACAACTTCATTAGTTTTTGATTGCTTAAGGCTTTGAAATATGCATTCAATTACATCCATACCGTTGACATTAAACTTTGATTACCCACATTATTCTTAATGTAAAATAGATGTACTATTAAGCCTCTGCTTACGCAATCACAGTTTTAAACTTTTTACGACGCCTACTACGACAATAGAGCCGATTCTAATTTATTACGCCTCAGCTTAAAAAAACCATTTTATTTTGTCCTTTTCACGTTCTTAGGAATGAAAAGTATCATATATTGGCCGGAGGTAGCAGTACTGAGGGTGATGAACATCTTGGGTGTTGTCATTAATTAAAGAGGGAAGATTTATAAGAGCATGTTTATTCGTTTAAGGTACAAGCTCAAGTGAAGTAATTATAAAATATTATATCTAATTTGTCTAATCAACATTTCCTTCAATACGCGCATGTGGCCTACTTACAATGTCGCAGTAAAGTATAAATTTATTATGTTGTAGTAAAACTAACACATTACCACAACTCCCCCGAAAAAGACCACACTTCACCCCCGGTCTTCAAAAGAAAAAAAAAAGTTATTAAAGGAAACGTTGATTTACAGTATATTCTTACAAAACATTTTTTTTTTTCATTTCATTTTAATTAAAACCCTTTTTATATATAAACTCATTAAATTAAATTTGTTTGATATAATATAAAACATAAAGAACTTAAATACTACCCTTTAAACATTTTAGTATTATTTTTATGTATCGTATATTCTTTACCATTTTTCAGAACTTTAACATTTGGTGATAAGTCTTCTATAACTTCGAATGGACCATTATATACACTATCTAATTTATCCCCTACTTGGTTTTTTATTAATATAAAATCACCTTTTTTGTATGTTATAGGATTACTATTTCTATCATAAACTAATTTTCTATTATGCTTTTTAAGCAACAAATTATTTTTTGCTTCTTCCTGAGCTTTTTGCAGTCGGTATTTCATTTCCTTAGGATAATCGTCGTAATTGTAGAGAGGGTTGATTTCTCTAGTTAAACTACTAGGTAAAACACATTGTTTACCAAAAACTAACTCATAAGGAGCGTATTTCGTCTCAGTGTGAACAGTCGTGTTAAAACAGAAACACCAATAAGGTAACCAGCTACTCCAGTTACTCTTATTTTCCTCGCACTGAATCCTAAGATAAGCACCAAGATTCTTATGTGTATTTTCTAAGGCTCCTATGGTTTCATGGTGATACGACGTTGAATTTAATTTGTTTATGTGCAATAAGTTACATATGTCTACCATGACTGTCGACATAAACTCCGTACCCTTATCAGTAATAATATACCTAGGCACGCCATATCTTAAAATGAAATTGTCAACGAAAGCTCTAGCTACAGTTTCTGTATCCTTTCTTTGCAATGGGTAAGCTTCAACAAACTTAGATAGGTCACACTGCAAAGTCAGTATATACTTATGGTCATCACTTGGTGGTAAAGGACCCACAATATCCAAACTAATACGTTCAAAAGCGCAACTCGCTGTAGATGTAATAACCATCGGCTCTTTTACCTGATGATTTGTATGTTTATTTAATTGGCAATGCTTACACTTTGCTACATATTGCGTTACATCATTAGTCATGCCAGACCAAAAATATTGTCTTTTAATATTACATAACATTCGATTTACTCCTGCATGACCACTAGTAGGTAGTAAATGAAAATCATTTAAGATTACTCTCTTTTCATCTTTATCTATAATTTTTGTTACTTCTTTTGTTACCAATAACTTTAAATTCATACCCATCATTTTAATATTACTTGCAAGTATTTTTATATAGTGCTCGTTTTTTCTATTTTTAATAATGAGCAATTCATTTATATTCAGCTTACTACACAACAAGTCTAAATCCCTCACTAACACCTGCGGGGTTGATAATGATCGGGTATTTAGATAGATAGCTGATTTAGTGGGTAAGAATGCACAATATTTTCTTCGTACGACTTCTTGTGCTTGAGTCGTGTCCCCATCATAGTTAGTGGAAAATAGCAGCTCTATTACATCGTCTGGTTTTTTCAGAACTTCTACAGCAAGAGGTTGGTCAATCCTTGCTGTTGTAGCACTCTGCCTAGAACTATCAGGATTTTGTAATAAATTACGGTGCTGAGCTCGCGTCATGACAGATACAACCATTTCTCGCATTTCTTTCAAATTATTCGATGTTAATATTCCGTTCGGCAGTCGACTCAATGCGTCTGCAGCTGAGTTGTTTCGACCTGGAACGTACTCGACTTCAAAGTCATACTCCTCTAAGTAAAGCCTGTACTTCGTCAAACGACTGGAAGGATCTTTCATGCCGAATAAGTAAACTAATGGACGATGGTCTGTATATATTTTAAACTTTCTTCCGTATAAATAGGGCCTATAATGCTTAATTGCCCATACTATAGCTAGTAATTCTAAATCAATAACGGGATATCTACTTTCAGCCGGTGACAACCCACGACTTGCGTACGCTACTACCTGTCCATTGCTGTTTGAAAGTATAGCACCTAAACCTTGTTTTGATGCGTCTGTTTGTAAGCGAAAAATATTTTTTTCTGAAAAATCGGGATAAGCTAAAACTGGTGGTTGTACTAAACAATTTCTAAGTGTTTCAAAAGCATTCTGACAATCTTGATTCCACTCAAACTTTTCATTTTTTTTACTTAGCTTATTCAACGGAAGTGCGATTCTTGCAAAAGATGGTATAAATCGTCTATAATAATTCGCAAATGCAACAAAACGTTTAACCTCGTCAGTGCTTTTTGGCATTGGGTATTTATGCAATGTAGCGACTTTACTCGGGTCCGGTATTATACCTTCGTTTGTTATTTTGTGACCCAAATAAACAATTTCTGTACGCAAAAATTCACATTTATGTGGATTCAATTTTAAATTAACATTTCGCAATCTATTAAAAACGGAGATTAAATTTTTAGCATGATCGTCAATTGATTTACCTATTACTACTAAATCGTCTAAGTATACAAAGGCTTGATTATAATTAATACCAGACATAGCTACTGTCATCATCCTAGAAAATACGCTTGGTGATGTTTTTAATCCCATCGGACAGCGCTTGAATTGATACATTTTATCGGTGGTAAAGGCTGTATATTTTCTAGATTGTTTGTCTAAAGTCATCTGATAGTAACCTTGTGAAAGATCTAGCTTGGAAAAATAAATACTGCCTGAGAGAGCATCTAATATATCCGTAATATTCGGAAGGGGAAACTTGTCGTCTGCTATTTCGTTATTTAACTGGCGATAATCAATGACAAGTCTCCATTTTTTCTCATTCGTTTTATCCGTCTTTTTTGGTACTAGTAAAACTGGACTAGACCACTCTGAACTACATTCCTCTATGATGTCATTTTCTATCATGTTGTGCACTTGTGTTTTTATTTCTGACTTAAGTGCATGCGGAATCCTATAAGGTTTTACATATACGGGATTCGTATTATTTTTTAGTTTGATGGTGTGTTCCATTAAATTTGTGGTCGTCAATTTGTCACCTGGAAGATGGAAAATGTCAGAGTACTTCGCACAAATTTGTTCGATGTGCAACCTATCTTCACTATTTAAATAATCTATATCTAGTAATTTTAGTAATGATTTGACTCTGCTAACTTTATTATTTTCTTTTTCGAAGTGACATATATCAAAGTTATTTAAATCTATTATTTCTAAATCTGTGAAATCAATCTCTACGTCTTGATCCGTAGTATTCAATATTCTAATTGGGATTTTCCCGTCTTGCGACTTTGTGATTAAGCCTGCAATAAACACTCCTTCTAGTATTTCTTTAGCCAATGTAACGCAATCGCCGCTCTGTCTCGTAGGGAGATATTTGATACACTCACATCGTGCAGGAATCATATGTTTGTATAAATTATGATTGCGATTTATAGGTACGTAAATATTAGTTTCATCATTTCTTAACTTTAAAGTATTATTTTGATAATCTATAACTGCCTTATACTTTGAAAAAAAATTGTCACCTAAAATCCCATCTACTGCACATGACATTCCCTTAAAAACATAGAATTTCTCTGTTACTAACTGTCCTTCGTAGTTAAAATTTAGAAAAATATAACCTTCTGATTTTAGTTTTCCACTCACACCTTTTATAGTTATATTGTCATAGGTGAGTTGCCTAAGTAAATGACTGTACTGAGATAGCCATTCATGTTTTAATACACACAAACTCGCTCCGCTATCGACTAAAAGTTTCAATTTACTGTTTGAATTGTGTAATGGTAATGTTACATAATTGGTTGTATTATAATTTAATACATGATTACTCGCTTTGGTCTCGAAAAAACTGACTGGTATTTGGTGGATTCACGACCTCCTCCGAGGCTGGGTTGTCATTGTCAGTCTCCACCTGATGAACTTGGGGCGGGCGCGACCACATGCGTCTCTGTGTGCCACCACGCCACTGACCACGTGACCTATTAAACTGTTCATTATTCGAATTGTTTAGTGACTGGTTATATCTCCTGAAACCCTGACGATATCCATTGCTGGCTTCTGGTTGAACGCCCCGAACTTTACTATATTGTCCATATCGTGGATTAGCATTTCTTTCTCTATTGTATTTATTATAATTAAACACTTGGTTATGTATTGGAGGCGGCGGCGGCGCAGCGAGAGTTTGCTCGTCAATCGCGGCCCTAATCGCTTCGGGAAGGGATTCAAAATTACGCGACGCGATTATTGTGCTAAGTCGCGGATTAGATAAACCATCTGCAAATCTTTTTAATGCAAGTTTTTCATTAATGGGACGGAGTATTTTGAAACTATTGTCATCTCCGTCGGCTTGGGCTAATGTGAGGTTAACAAAAAGTTGTTCTAACTCTGTACCAAAGCTATCTATTGATTTCTCGCCTTGTCTTGAATGCACAAGCTGCGAGTGAAGTGAAACTGCCGATTTCTTCTGTATTAAATGCTTTTTCATATCTACTATTAAATCATTTACTGTGGCGTAAGCTGACTTTAATCTCAGTTTCGCACTTTGCGATAATCTTGTTTTAAGGACGAAATTAATTAAATCTTGTTTGGACTCGTCCTTGAGCATAGTGCTGTAGAGCTGTAAAGCATCTATCAGCTGCGCAGTCACGTCCTCCTGTCCATTCATGACCGGCAACAAGGCAATAGCCGTTTTTATATCGAAATTAGAACCCATATTTACTTCCGTTTTTGGTCCCTTACTACCTGTATTACTACCACTACTTTCTGGCTCACTTTCTGCTGATTCTTGGGAGCTTGGCCTATAAGTTACTAACTTTGAGATTTCATTCCTTAAGGTTTTTATTTCATCTGCGTAACTACGTAAAATTTCAAATTCATCATCGCTTATCTCAGGGCTCTGAACCAAACTGTTCAACTGTGGCACAATACGCTCAAACTCTAAATATAAATCCTTTGATTCTAGATATTTTGCGTAAGCTAATTTAGTACTACGTCGTTCTGGCCCTAATTTAATTATGTATTCTCTTAAATAACGCAATCCACACAAAATTGTAAATAATTCTGATTTCATAACTGTCAAAAATCTAATTTTAAAATAAGTTGCATAGGTTTAAAAGGCATAAAAATAAGCAATAATAATATTTATTCTACTTGGTCCATTCGATTACAGTAAAATACACTTACTTGTTATTAATTTGAAATGTGAAACCTCATGTTTGCACCGTTGTCGCTCGCATTAGGTCAATGTCCTCTTGAGCCATACCGCGTTGCTGGCGTAAAGGAGTGGGCTGCGCTGATTGCTGGGTGGGCCGGGCTATTCCCTGGACTCCGTGGGCCGGGTTATCCCTGGACACCGCTCGTACGCTTCTCTCTTCTCTCTTGCTGTCTTCTGTAAGGTTTTTTCTTCATATAATTCTTCTGTAAGGTTTTTCTTCTTAACATTCTTCTGTAATGTTTCTTCTCAGTGATATCTTCTTTCTTCTTTACGATTTGTCGTCTTCTCTCTTGCTGTCTTCTGTAAGGGGTTTCTTCTTAATATTCTTCTGTAAGGTTTCTTCTTTCTTCTATACGATTTGATGTTACTTCCATTTCTTAAGAATCATTGATGATGAAGTAAATGGACGATGGCCGCAAAGTTGATCTTCTTATCATATTTCAGAGGTAACACACGAAGCTCGCAGGTAAGCTGGCTAAGGTCGCCATATCATATATTGGCCGGAGGTAGCAGTACTGAGGGTGATGAACATCTTGGGTGTTGTCATTAATTAAAGAGGGAAGATTTATAAGAGCATGTTTATTCGTTTAAGGTACAAGCTCAAGTGAAGTAATTATAAAATATTATATCTAATTTGTCTAATCAACATTTCCTTCAATACGCGCATGTGGCCTACTTACAATGTCGCAGTAAAGTATAAATTTATTATGTTGTAGTAAAACTAACACATTACCACAAAAGGAACAGGTGACTGCCAATTTCCATTTAGAGACGTCAAACATCTATTTCACTTGTCAATCGCACTAGTTTTAAGGTGCATGCGAAAACATACGACTTTCTACGAGGAACGTTAAAATTCCTCGTGGTAAAATTAATTAAAATCAGTTTGACTAATAAGTTTGACTACGCGGAGGGAATGCTTTAGTTACGCCTTAAATGACAGATGCGCTCGCTTTAAATATCATTCATTCAAAATTAGATTCTTTCATATCTCGTCCATTTCGGTTTACATATGAACGAAAATACTGCGGATTTAAATTTAATTTTAGAGTGTAACTTAATAGAATACAGCCCAGCATTCGACGTTCTGGCGACAATGCGCTGATAAATTAAGAAAGTCCGATAAATAGGTATTTAAAATAAATTGCATCTTACGTAAAGACTTGAAGTGCGCGTAAACTTCTGCAGCAGCCTCTTACTGTGGGTTATTATTACAATAATTTCAATGACTGACAACACACATATTTTTATTGAAGTCATTTAAAAAGAAAGTGCGACATGTTATAAATAAAAAATAACAGAAATAAATAGTACATAGGTAGGTATATGCGGCGTACTAAAAGACAAGTACATTCCGTTGATTAAAGTGAAGAAACAAAGCATATCACCTGTGAAATGCACAGCTTTGCATCGCTGCATAAATTAGTCCCAGTAATTTTAACCCTATTGGTTGCCTGTTGAATAGCACGCAAATAGATAGATTCTATGTAAAGATGTACTATGCTATGCTGCTATGGTGATAGCTTAACTGAAAGGTCATACTTATTTGACTGTACCGTGACTGTACCCATCAACTTCCCCAAAGAAAATTAACCCCGAAAAAGATAATGGCGTTGCCGTACAAACAGTCCAATTAAAAAGAAATTGTAGTACTAGAGAGTGGCGATATCTTTTCGTTTCAAAAATTTTTTCGTATGGCTCGAGCCTACGCTGAATCAGGGTGAAACTCGATAATTATCCGAAGAAAATTAGTCGTTTTCGACTGTCTTATACATAATTAGCTACTTCATTTTGTGTGTGTCTGGTATCCTACGCGACTCACCCTGAGCTCGTCTTCGGGGAAGATGCCGCTGTCGCGGATCTTGGTGAAGCGCACGCCGCGAGTGTTGGGCGCTCCGCCCCCCGCGCGCCCCCACGGCTCGTACGTCGCCAGCTGACGGCGGGCCTGTACACGCACATATCAATTACAATCATGTACATCTTCTTCACCAGGTGGCACTCCATTACTTGAGGTCTTCCGTCAGCTTCTTAAATAACGTATATGTCGCAGGGAAATTAGGAAAACAGGGATTTAGTGAAATCCCTAGAATATAATAGAAGACATTTATTCACGGCACCTTAAACAGAACATAATATAAAAATGTTTTTACTTACTTACAAAACAAACAAATTGTAAGGCATTTAAAACATACAAAACAAAATTACGTAATATTTTGCGGACTGCGAATGGGCTCAGCATAACTTGTATTGAAGTAACAATACAAATATACAACGCTTGTTTCCCTTCTGAAAAACGTTGCTAAAAATTGGTTGAACCCTAAAAAAGAATTTCCACTAAAACAAAACCATCTTTTAATGTTTCTCTCACTATACATTTTAATTTGTTTTATTAATATAACATAAAACGACAACATATAAAAAAAAATGTTTGTGCTCATCTACAAGAAGGTTTACGAAGGTATCATGTTAAGAATTTTTTTTATCATAGATCCTTATAAAATCATGACAAATCAAAATTCTTATTTTGAACCTAACGAAAGACACACAAAGTGTGTGAGCTTAGTTGCTGAGTGGGTTTGTAAGAATAATATATTACAACAATAGGCTCAATTCCGGCTTAGCTGCTAAAATATCTAAATTGAAGTTGTTGGTCTCTTTCATTCTATGGGAATCGAAAAGAATGGAATTAATTTAATTTTGAATGAATTATATTCAAAATAAGCAGATCAGCTGTCAAATTCAGCTTAATTTAAGTGGGATGTTTTCGCATGCCTGCAAAACTAGTGCGACCTACGAGTAAAATGGATGTTTGACGTCTCTTTTAATTTGACAATCATTTGTCCCTTTTCGTTCTTAAGAACGTGAAAAGGGCCATTTTAAATTTAAGTTAGAAAATAATATGTAGAATCGGGCCCAATAAATATTAACTAACCGCGTAAGTTAGCAAAGGGTTAAGTAGAACAAAGATCTGAGTAATGTAATATTTATATTTCTTTATTCGTATATTCTATTCTATTCTATCCTATATTTTCTGCCGCTCTCATTGACTACCCGCGGTTATGCTAACTGCTCACGTCACGAGCACGGGTTTTCCCAAGGCCCTTTTATAAAAATGTTTATTTTTGCCAACAAAGTATGAATAAGGCAGTAACGCACGACCTTTTCGTGCCGTTTTAGAAAATATTACCTTCTCACTTGTGTGGATTATTATGTATGTGCGTATTGGCAGCTTTCACTGCCGCATTAAGAAAATACACAATTGACTGTTTATGTTATTGACAAGGACAAAACTTTCTAGGTTTACGCAATAACCAATATCTAGAGATAGGTAGGTAAGTAGGCAGGCATACGAGAAAAGTTATGTGCTTGAAATTAAATTCATTAGATATCGGCGTGAAACTTCCATTACAGGAAAATCTGCTGAAGGTTGAAAATAGCCGTAATTTTTAATTTGTATCGTATTTTATACAAAAAGTCCAATAAACGCAAAGTCCAATTCATGCGTAAAAATGGGTAAAAAGAAAATTTTCTCTAATTTCCTTGAAACTTCGTAAAAACGGTCCCGGGCTTTCGACGTTATTATTTTAAAAATTACAAAGGATAAAAGTGCTTCTTTTGTTAATATTATTTATGATCTCCTGCGTCATAAAATATGCGCATTGACTCCGAAGTAACTGTATATTCTACGATACGTCTGTGTTAATGGCTTTAGCAAGGCTGAAAACCATGAGATAAGTAATTTCTACAATCCATGTTATAGTTATTAGTACGATACCGATTCGCGTATAAAAATCCTTTCATCAGAGCACGACAAACGACCCTCGAAAGAATAAATTGCTTAAAGCGATAACCCTTTTCTATTGTTCTTTAACTTCTTTCTCTTGTGTGTGTTTGTTTAATTGAATTTACACTTTTCAAAATAAAATAAGGGAAATGGACCTAAGCTCTTATCTGCAAGCAGCAGTATGGAAATGAACTAAGCAGGCACGACCGCGGGTCACGAGCTACATGTCGAACATTCACCCTTCAGCGACGTTTGCTGCAGATGCAAACCAATTTACCACTTACTGTTGATGTATTGCTTTTCAACAATTTTCTCCGTGTTTACATTCAGTAACAGATGTTTATAGAATGTCCAGGGTTTTGGTTGATTTTCACTTAGAAGGAAGGAAATATTTAGTGCCGTATTTTTTCTCATTATCATCATCATTCGAGCAGAAAGACGTCCACTGCAGGACAAAGGTCTCCCCTAAAGACCTCCACGATGATCGGTCCTGCGCTGCCCAGATCCAGCGGCTTCCCGAGACCCTCACCAGATGCTCGGTCCACCTTGTGGAGGCCAGCCTACGCTAGTCCCTCCGGCGCGCAGTCGTCATTCAAGAACCTTTATGCGGTCGCCGTCGTGGTCATTTTGGTTGGCCTGCCGACCTCTTTTTTTTATAAATCTTTAATTACATCCTCTTCTCTCTATCACATTTGTTGCAAATCCGACAATTGCTGGAACGAGCGTGTTAACCTAAATCAGAGATAATATAATACTAGTTACACTATAACAAGCCTTTCGTGACAAGTCTTGAACTGTTTGAAATTATACTCTGTAACATGACCCATTGCAAAATGGACCATTATTGTGAGTAAAGCACACAATATAACTGGCTACAACATGATGCCCACAGGAACAAGTATTGACCCAAGAGCTCTCACTTAGCAAACTCCTGATCCTCTGCTTAGGTCCATGTATAATTATGATGATGATAATTTACCACCGACAATCCATAACTAATTAAGAACTACAAGGCAGTGGCCACTATATTGCCACCTTATTAGCCTTATATCCTTAACATAAAGTCGAAAACGAATGAATTTTTATAAAGTTACTTGCCTTATGTATAAAGGGTTAGGAACTGTTTGTTCATACCAGTTGTTGTTGTTCGACTTTCTCCATGGCTCTTAGCTCGCGGCGCTCGCGAGCGAGTCGTTCGCCCTCCGCTCGCGTCTGCTCGGCTCGCTTGCGTTCGCGAGCGCGCCGACGAGCTGAGCCCGATGTGGGGGCGCTTAGCCTCCTGAAATATCATATTCATAGATCAAGTAGGGTACAAAACTTGTACATTTATTGTTACAATGCTGTACCCAAAGAGTACCTTACCTTAGCAATACATACATACATACATACAGTCACGCCTCTTTCCCGGAAGGGTAGGCAGAGACCACTACCTTAGCAATAAGGCCGCCTTTTCTGTGTCGTTGTAATTATGTTTTGTTGTATTCTCTTGTGTGCAATTAAGTATATTCTATTATATTCTATTCTGTAGGCACACATGGACCGCACTAGTGGAACTTAGCGGTGGATTGGAACCAACCATCCAAAACGCATAAGTTTAGTATTTGCCACCTCGTTCATAAACCTAAGTTATTAATGTTCTGTCTATTTCAAATTCTGTCCATGTTGTCAGTCTCCGTTTAAGCGGTTGCCTGGAAGAAATTGCTACCTAAGCAATAAGGCCGCCAATTGTACATTTTATGTATTTTTATTTGTATCTGTTTTTTATGTTTCTATTTGTGTGCAATAAAGAATATTTTTATTTCATTTTTCATTTGCTATTTCTAACACTTAAATTTCTAGAGTCGTTTCATAGACATTTAAATGTCGAAAAGAGACCGAGCTTATGAATAATAAACTTTATTATAAATAAAATAGCAGACCAAATCATAGCTAGGTTACGCCTAGACAAAATTATTAAAATTCGTATTGTGATAAATGACATCACAAGACTTTTCTCAACAGATGGTCATGGGTATACATACATACACAGAAAAATTGCCCCCTTCTAACGGAAAAAAATATGAATTCATTCTACTGCAGCAGGGCAGAAAGCTAAAACAAATAAAGCTTTTGTTTGCATGACAAGAACTATATAGTGTATTGCAATATGGTGCATGCAAGCCATGATTTCAATTCTATGAGAAAACATTTTCAAGTTTTGTGTGGAATATGATTATTAATTTATAAGGTATTAAAATAGTTTAAAGGGTTTGAAACTAAATTTTGTAATTTTCAACAGTGGCCATTTCTAGAAATGTCTATCGACTGTGGTTATATTGTATTCCAATATTTTTTATAGTAAAATATAAGTGTGACTTGTTTAAAGACTTAATAAAGTGAATAGCAAAGTGTTGTGTTTCAACTACCAATAGTTCTAGCTAACCAACCATTCCAAAAATATATGGCAAGCCAATTTAATACTTAAAATAAAAAATTGAAAAAACAGAAAGTATAAAACAATACCTACTTACTTAACGACCAAAACCGTATCTTACCTACGTAGCCGCCGTGAGTGCAACGCAAACATTTAGACTGTGTTTTCACTTATCCTAGCAAACATTACATGTCGGCAAACGGATGAGGCTAATTATGTAATAAATAGTATTTAGTTATGAATGGTTTTGGCGGTGAAAATATTAAAGGTTTCATTGCTGTTTGTGTAAACAGGTCGGCCTCCGGGCCGGCACTGCGAACTTCAGTGAAGCGCTCGCGACTGAACTGAAAGCAACCCGATTTGCACGTAAATGGTTTCCATTGTTTTATTCTACTGTACGATGTCGTGTCACAAAAATTGTTAGGATACGGGTGAAGAGTATATTGTAGGAAAAACAAATATTGAGGAAAAATGTGCTAGGAGGTTGCTATGACTTTAAAATCATCTCAACTTCATCACCCAATTTGTATAAGTTATAACGAAAAGAATAATAATACTTACGCAAATTAGACAAACCTTTCAGATTGACCTAATTACGTTTCTGTAGCAAAGTTCTAGAGTCCAAAATACCCCTAGTACTTATCGTTTTGTCAACTTATTAGAAATGTGAGCTTCCCGCTCTCCCGAATTTCGGGTGAAGTTTGATAAGTCAACTTTGTGAAAGAAACATTAGGTATTAAAGCGGTCTTAAAAAAAATCTGCCCTCTTATTTCCCCTAAATTATTTATTAGTATTGTACTTAATCGGTATCACAAAAAAATATCACGAATCTGTAAACACGAAAAAATAATAACTTTTCTACTATAGAACGGGTGTATGCAATGGAAACTTTAACGAGCTTTAACGCTATTAAAACTGAACTTCAAATTAAAGTCGGGCGGTAAAGTTGTGCATAATAAATTGGTGATTGCAGTTAGAAACCCAATTCTCACGACAAACTTTTTAAATAGTAGGTGAAAGAACTCACGTTTACGGCCGAAAACTGCACTTTAGTAATTTATAAACACATTTTACTGTTATAAATAGAAGGTATTGCAAAGTTTATATTAGAAAATAAACTTAGTAAGAGTTATTGAAAGTAATTTACATAATATCAACGTCTACAACTGAAAGCTTGTGCCGAGCATGTGACGGTCTGATTTTTACTGAACTGATTCTTTCGCATTTTTGCAAATCATTCTTTAACTAGTTCAGTATATAAGTAGTTACTGGCAAATCCATTTTTATAGCCTTTAACATCCAATAATTTGTTAGCACAAATAAAAGGCAACTAGGGCATATGTTAATTTGCTAAAGGCTTTTGTTCAGGCGCTCAGTTTGCTAGATTTTTAATGGAAGATGGAAGACTATTGAGTAAAACTGTGTATCACTATTCGTTAATTCTTTAACGGAAATTATTATTAAAGGAAATATATAAATGCTCATATGCACGAGTGGCTAATACGAATAAGAGGCTTAGAGTAAAGTTCATTGCTAATCGATGTTTCCATGAAGGATTCGTATTTCATAAATCGCGAATTTCCATAAGGCGATGTCACGTTTGGCTCCGACCATTCTCCGCTAGTGGCTACGGAGTAAGTCGTATTTTATAGCATTCTTTCAATGTCATATCTAACTAAATTCGTCTCAAACGTCTACCTGATTTCATATACAACACATTTACTATGTTCTCGTACAATAATGGTTGGTTGCCTACTTTGAAAAATATAGTACTCCAATTCAATTCAAATCTAGGTACTTTATTGCAATTAAAACACATAAGTACAAAGAATAAAAAGAAGATTAGAAAAGGCAATTAGCGGTCTTATTGCCAAACAACCTTTGGGCAGGAGAAGAGCTAAGGAAACATAAAAGGCGGGTTGCAAATAGAAAAACTCCTATAGGTACGTACCTATCTGGCAGAGACAGAGCACGGCGAGATAAATGGACCTGCCCCTCTAACATGCCCGTCCACACGTGTTTGACATAATTTTGTCGTGCGTATTCTCTTATTCTATTGGAGGATATTTCAATATGGCGGTTTTTTGACAGATTAATGTGCGACAAACTTTTGTCTTTGTGCCCTGCATGCATAAAGATAATAATATAATCATTTTAGCGATTACTGAATGATAAACCTAAGAAACACAAATGTTCATAAGTACCTACCATCTACCATATTAAGTAAACCCGTACAATAAAAATAGGGCAGACACTCATTCAGTTGGTAAGTAGCACATCGCCTCAAAGCCGTATTGAGGTTGTCAGCAGTACAGGTTTTCAGCATTTCATGGCAGTGGTCGGCGCGGCCGGTGCTAGGCGCCACGATCGATCGGCCGGCTCACGCAGACAAGTCTTGCATTCGTAAACCTGCACCAATTCCAATTACACAACTGGGTCACGTATGATCTACTGTTGTTGTATTCGGTTTCGTATCAGTGTGGTCCTCACAAAACATTTGATTGGGAGATCTTTATTTCGCTCCTGCATTGGAACGAAAGAAAAGAAATCCATAAAGCGGTCGTCATATTTAGAGTAATTTAGAGTATAAAACGAGTTAACGTAGGAGGTATACCTATGAAGTAAAATGCAATTATGTTCTTATGTTTATCACTTTGTTTTGTGACCCATTTATTTACACGACGGACGATAGAATACTATCGAAAATATTTGTATTTTATATAGAATAAACTAAGAAGGAAAATCTATTGCATTAAAATACAGCTCGAAAACTAGATATATCACGCACGAGTCTTACAAATTGCGTAACAATTGCTAGTTTTGCTACGCCGTAGCACTGGTCGTACGTAGCACTGCAGCAACATGTAGCACGTAGCACTACAACATTGTAGCAATGTATTTATGAAAAAGTTGTGTTGTGATTGAAAGTTCATGGTTCAACTATTGATACCTAGCTGATCTTGAAAATTAATTTTTAATTAATAAATTCATCATGGTATTTGTAAATCAGTTTTTGTTGATCTACCGATAATAATTTTACCGAACTGTTTGTTGCGTCTCGTAGCCGTACATTGCTAGTCTAGTTGAAATGTAGCTTTAGGTACCAATACCAAATTATCAATAAGATATTTTCACCTTGAAACTTGATGTTGATTTGTTATATTAATAAAATTTTATAAAATAATATTTTATAATTTTGTAAAATATTTTAAAAAGATGCAACGCCAGTGGAGTTTCTTCCGGCGAGTTCTTCTCCACAGAAGACAGGCAAATTGTGAACTCGCCTCGACATCGAATAGTTATTTGCAAAATCTTACTTCGAATAAAAACTTATTGAATTTTGACTTTGACTTTGATGAACTAATCTCTCTTTTTATTTTCTGAGACATAGTAATAAAATCATTTGTGTAGCTTGATGTTTTGTTCTCTATAAATCTTGGCAAATACTAAATTGCTATACATAATTGTCTTTAAGATCGAGTACCGCCTGAAGCTATATCGATAAATTCTCATCAATATGTAAAAATTCAGGTTACCTTTGTTTACTCAATTTCAAAATACCAATTAATATCGATAGTGCGATAATGTTATAATTGACCAAACGCAATATAATTTACCAATGAAAATAATAGATATCTCCCATAGATGTAAACGAGTAAGTACTAAGTAAAATAAAACTAAATTGTGTAACTAATGTTTATATTAAAAATTATTAGATTTCAGCATTTCACAAAATAATAATATTTACAAACAGTATGAGCTACGTACATGTCTACATACAATATAAATAAATCATTGACTCCCATCGTTTAACATTTAATGTACAAAACATACAGCTCGTCGGCCTTGGCAGACATAATGACGGCGCACCACAATTTGGACAGGACCTGAGTTTGGTTACAACAACGCTAGCAATACTTGCAATTTCACATTTCTACAAAAAATAATAATAGGGATACTGAAGAAAAAATCCGCTTAAAAATGGCACAAAACTTAAACCACGTAAGTCCGCGCGACTTAACGTCAAAAAAACGCTATTATTTGACGAATAAAATCGCTGTCGGTCATTCCGCGAACCAATCAAAACGCTGACGGAATACAATGCATAACGTAAATGTAGTCGACTTGTAATTTCTTACACTGCAGCCATTTTTTAAGTGGATTTTGTACGCAGTTAATCCCTATTCAACGTCTCCAAAAACAAGATTTATTCACTACTATTGATTTAACAAATTGCTCCTTTTGCCAGGACATCACGAAACAATGAAAGACACAAGTCCATGTCGCCGCGAATTAGCTTTTGGAATATTCTATTATACCTTCTTATACCTACTTACCTCTGAAATGTTTAGTATAATACAGTTTTTATATGAGTTCAGAAACAAGTAGGTGATGCGGTGAAGACTTGTGTGATTCATTACAATGACAAATCGACATCATCGTTATTGTATAATCATTATGTCGGCCTTATTCTAACTAAATGATACCTTATTAGTGACTAATATTTGTTAAATAACAAGAACTTGCAAGAGAAGTTTAGACATAATGCGCTCATGGTGATTTCTTACGCGAGCTTCCATACCTCAATCTTCATTACAAATTAATTGCATAACTTTGAATAATTTCCATTGTATTAATTATTTACAATTTTATCTATCGATAAACATAATTAAGTTTCTACCGGCTTTTAGATATCGCCAAAGTATTGTGCGGCTTCTTATAAACTTACAATTTAATAATATGTATATCAGAAAACACACACTCGCAGTGTGTATCGTGCGTACACTAAGAAATTGAGGTAATTGGTTTCGAAAATAAAACACGGGTAACTTATCCAATGACTCTCAATATTTACACAGAATAAAGTACCTACTTGAGCTGCGACCGAACAACTGAACCTACTTTATAAAACTACTAATACACACTTTTAATTGGCAACACCTACTCCCATCCACCAATCATAAAGCTTTATTCCAACCAATGTTGCCAGTTAAAGAAAAAGTTATAAATAGTATGTTTTATTAATAGGTCTTCAGTTGTATCGGCGCATATTTTAGTGATGTCCGTTGCTCATACGACTTGCGTACTTTAATACAATGCACATAGTGAAAGATTGCACAAAGTGGAATAATGACAACTTTACAAACTTTCAAATTGATATATGGACTGTTTAGCACGAGTTAGGTAATGCTACAGACTACTGTTCAACATAAATGAACGTAACTTTATATAATATGTAACGAGTAGCCAATTCACACTCCATCCAAAAGAAACAACCAGATCTATTAGTGATGCAGATAAGATCAAGTAAATTGGTAATATTTGCATATAAATTCCTGGCAATGATGTTTGTCTGATTGTTTCTTAATATAGTACTGTTTGTGGCGGGCTTAGCGATCTTTCGCGATAGTTGTAGATAGTTCACGATGTTTAAAACATTGCCATAGAAAACTATCTTAAAATAAATCAGGTCACAAAAGTGAGGAATATATAAATCAACAAATAACATAATAATGCGTATATAGTTTAAATATGTATATAAACAAATACTAAAAATACCTTGTAAGTATAAATACCTGACACGTCGCTAAGACGTTATTGATCATCAGTAGAACTGATAACAGAATAGCAAGTGTACTACTTATGTACTTTTACATGTAACAGTTTCGTATGTAATCCTCATTATGCAAATTACAGGACACATGTAAAATATTTATTATAATAATCGCCATGCGGCGTCCACTTATATCCCACACTGACGCACTCACTCACTCAAAGTCAGCGGTATACCGCGCTTCACTGATGCACAGAGTCCAGGGAACCAATCGCGCCACTACTACAGCGAATTAAGGTCGACACTACCGGCTAAGACACTACCATCTTAAAACAACTGGTGACCTCTCATCGTATACAATGACTATGCAGATAGCGACCAATTCAAACTGACCATTATGGATTCGGTCACTATTTGAACATAGTTTGTATGACAGGAAAATCAGCAGCTCTAACCATCTTACCACAAAAATTTAAACAAGAGTTAAGCGCGTGTCTTGAAAATCGCCAAAGAGATTTTTCAAACAAGCGTTTCTTTTTGTGATAAGACCATAACACAAACCGCGACGACACGATGCCATATGTCGCTTATTTTCAGAAGAGCAACATGGCGCTCATGCCACGGTCTCCGAAATGTTTATGTGTAAGTACATGGTCTAAGAAAACAAGGTCTAACCATTAGACCACGTGACTGACACGAGCTTACGTCATTTTGCGCTGTACATCCTTGTCTATTACTATGCGTGTCAAGGCGCCATTTTGGCAGTCCCTCCTTTTCTTATTTGGCAAATTAGAAAAGGAGCGACTGTCAAAATGGCGCCTTGACAGTCCTATTCTTATTTGGCACGCATAGTACACGCATTCGTTAAGGATGAATAGGCAAAATGACGTAGAAAAGACGTAGGCTTGTGTCAGTCACGTGGTCTAACGGTTAGACCTTGTCTTGTACCATGTGTTAGTAGCATCTAAGTCGTCCGCGACCTTAAAACTAAGGGTATTTCGAAGTGCTGAAAATACCGTTGCAAGCGTGACGGTTGTTCTTGTAGCCTTAGCCGGGGGCTCGCCGCCGGGAGGTTATTTGATCCGGTTGAGGACCAGGTCGGTGGTGACGACCAGGCCCTTCTGGTAGGGCGAGTCGGCCAGCTGGGAGGCGAGGCGCGCGGCCTCCGCCCCGTGTTGGCGCGCCAGGAAGCGGGTTTGTTCGAGCCCGCGCGACTTGTGGACCAGCTCGAAGGCGCGAGCTACGTCGCCCGCTTCCGCGAACCGCCGCATTATCATCGGGTTCAGTTCCGGGTACTGCGGACAATTACATATAGAAAATTTCAACCATCAACATTGACGAGTTTTCAAGTCGGCTCCCGAAGTGCAAACTGCAAATACGCTGCTCAGAAGTGTCCAGGGGTCAAGTACAATTTACCAATCAATATAAAATCTGTTTCCCTACTATACAGATTTTATCAGGACCAAATCTCAAATATTATCTAGTAGTATACCCTACGTCTTTTATCTGGCCTCATAACACCGGAAAAGCTCATACAAATAATACTATAAAACGTACTTAATATCTCTAAATTTTAACAGCATAGATGGCGCTAGGCAAACTTAAATTTGTGCATAAATTATGAGCACGAATTCTCTGCGTTCAGTAATCCTCCGAAATCAAGTACCTACGTCTTGTCTCCGGCCTCATACTATCGAAAAAGCTCATACAAATAATACAAAAAATGTACTTAATATCTAGAGAGATTTTTACAGTATAGATTGCGCTAGGCAAACTTGCAATTATGCATAAAATTTAGCACCTGTCGTGCTAAAATTTATGCATAATTGCAAGTCTAAGAATTTGCCTCTTATATCTCGTGACTTTTCGCAGTAACCCTGCTCCACGAAAAAGACATCAAACATCATATATTATTGTCTTCTTCTTCTCGTCCTGTTATCCCTCAGCAGGGACATATTGCTTTTAGTATAGTCTTTCAAAGATCTCTATCATAATTATTATTTGCAATTTTATTGAACTAAGCAAACGAATGTTACCTTTTCACAGGCGAAGAGCACGGGCGCCGTGGCGAGCCCCAGCTTGAGGTCCGCGGCGGTGGGCTTGCCCATGGACTGCGCGGAGGACACGAAGTCCAGCAGGTCGTCCACCAGCTGGAACGACAGCCCCAGGTTGCGCCCGTACTGGAACGCCAGCTCGCACGTGCTCTCGTCCGCGCCGCTCAGCAGCGCCACCTGCCGGCAAATGCAACATCATTTTATTTTAAAACTTTCACGGTTGTTTTCATAACTATTAAGATTAAAAACGGGATAAAAACCACGGTAAATATCCCGTTTTTAATCTTCATAATTATCATTTTATTTTAGTTCGATTTATTGCGTATCGTGTGGGTTTCGAGGTTAACCTAGGTACCTCACAAACCCTGGTCTCGGAATGGGGTATGTTTAATTATTTTTTTGGTACAAAACAAATATTTTTATCTTAGTTTAGCTAATTTTAAGAAATCAATTTCGTTATTTTGTCCTAATTTGCTTTAGTTAATTTTATATTTTAAAATTACATTTCCGCCCTGAATAAAAATATTTTCATTGCCACACGATTTGCTACTCAGCAAAAAAAAAGACTGATTGTGATGTGACAGTCAGAGAGGTGGGAGCCGGTTCATTTGACTGACATTCAATTCAACGTATAATGTTGTCAGATAGGCTACATGATTTTCGATCAATACTTTAAGCCGTGAATTTAAATATAGCGAGCGACACAGTTTATTTTTGACCTTTTTTACTTTTTAGATATTTTAATGTTCGTCACATTTTGATTAATGACAGAATAACATTTTTTTTACTTATCTTAACAAAACATTAACTTAAAAAATAGCACATACTTTAAAATACTTAAAACAAATATGTTGAAATTCGATTCAAATAATGTATCTGGCAATTATAAGACTTGACACTATTCTGACAGATCGCGTTTTTTTTTTTCAACGGCGCGGACAAGCACTGCGGCCTATACAGGGCGGACATTAAGGTCATTTGAAGGTCAAACCAATTTCATCAAAAATGCTAATATAATCGCAGTCTTTTGGTTTTATGACCTAAAACTTGATAAATATTGTTAGGAAATCGTATATCTCCAAATGGTTTTCGATTCAGAGTAACAAACAAAAATTAAACATACCCCATTATAGTACCACCCTTAGGCTTCCGACATGGCTCCAATAACGGCTACGTCCATAGATGGTAGTATTTTGTAGTATTTTGTATTGTAATATTAAATAACAATTGTGTTTTTTCACGCTATCGGGTGTTTTATTTTACGTAGTAATTTTTAACTATCTTACGGAAATTTATTTATTAATTTTCCGAGATTGAAATTATCTAAGTTGTTGACCGGGGATATAAGATACCACCATGAAAATTTCATTCAAATTCAACAGTTTCAAAGATTAGCCCGTACATACAGAAAAAGAGCGACACAAAAAAAAAGATATGATCTATATCTTTGTATCTAAATGTTTTTAGAGGAAAGATTTGTATTTTTGTGTGTGTGTGTGTGTGTGTGTATGTTTTGTTACTGAACCGATTTCAAAAATTCTTTCACCATTAGAAAGCTACATTCACCCCGAGTAACATAGGCTACCTTTTACCGCGGGAAAATGGCTCATTCCCACGGGAAAAACTGTTTAACACGGGCGGAGCCGCGGCGGAAAGCTAGTAATAAATATGAGGGAACATCTCACTCACGGCAACCTGATCCTAGCCTGTACTACTAGCCTGTAAACTAGACAGAGCCTGTACTACAGGTTTCAGACAACACAAGGCAAACATTTGATAATTTATAGTTATTACCATTATGATTCTAACATTAAATTGTAATGATAATCGCTCAATAACATTAATTTTTACATTTATACCGAAATAAACGCTCGCGTGCAGGGCAACGGTAATTGTCTGAACCATTTTATTATATCTATTCCAATTATTATACCTGATATTTTAACGTCCGGCAACAAATGTTCATGTAACTCAGTAATTCCGGCCTTAATTGTACGATCTACTTACACGAAACAAAATAACAATACTTAATAAACAATTGTAAATATTTAATAGAGATGGATGTATAACCCAGTTTTCATACGCGGTTTTTTTAGTGTTAAAAAAGAGTGTTTTTGCACTGCATATTTGATAAGGTCATTGACAGAGATGAAATCTATCCTAGCCAAAATGTAACTTATCAAAAAGGTATAGAAATAATATTTATTTAAAGCCCGACCAAAGAAATATGACACCTCGCCATATTGCGGAATTTCAGAGGAACTAATTTTATAAGGGAAATTGTTGCCATAGTCGTAAAAATATACACGTGGCGCCCCCAGAGCAGGTGTCATATTTCTTTGGTCAGGCTTTAAATAAAATAAAAGCTTTATAGAATAATACAACTTAAAGTAACTGAATGAATTTCAGCCCTGCGTCCTAAGGAGGTGGTACTGGGTGTCTTTTCTTTGCAGTCTATAATGAAGAAACGAAGGTATGACACTGCTGCGACAAGACAATGCTCCGACCTTAGAGTATAAACAGAAAAATTTCTGGGAGGGATAGAGTACGCCTAATCGAGTATGAACCGTAAGCACGGATATGAACAGTCCGAATATCTTCAGCGCGTTCGTTTAGTATCAAATGGTTATCGGAGCTGATTATTTTTCCCGGTATATAGGAGAACATTTTGAAATGTGCAGTGATAAGTTGCAAACATGACTCGAGGAACAAATCAAAAAAGAAAAATGTTATTGATTTCACCGCCCATACAAAATCTGCTAAAATTTGCTTACGCTTGACATAAAGGCAGCGGAGCGATGCGCGTGCTCTATATATATTTATTCTTTAAGGCTCCGACAATATACATACAAACCTAACCTAACCTACCGACGGCTGTTGGAGCTTGTTGGACCAGTGTCCTTTCGGAGCTTGTCGGAGCAGTCTTGTCGGAGCAGTGTCCTATGAACTCAATAAACACTTTTTTTTTGTTTCTTAAATTTTGGATAGTTATCTTACCGCTTTGACAGCGTTGGCCATGAGCGAGGCAGTCTTCCTGTAGGTCTTCGTGAGGTAGTGCGCGAACCGCTCGTTCTCCGTCTCCTTGCTGCCGAGCTGCATAAACTCGCCTTGCACCAGGTCTGTCACCACCTGCAAACCAATACCACCTCTATTTGTCAAAGAGTTCATAATCATTCCGCTTGTTTTATTTGCGCGTCAGGTTGACGGTCTAGTCTACTAGTCAAATCGCCTTAGATGGGTCAATAATCCTGACACGAGTGTTAATGAAGTAGGTTGACCTCTCCAAGCGAAATGCAAGCAAGAAAGCTTTTCTAAATCACATGTTCAAATCATAAAAGATTTAAAAAGTGTACGGAGTAAAAAAGGATATGACATCTTGTTCGTCTTGTCCTAACCCAAATCTTCCTAAAGTGAGTAGGCAGCAACGTTCACCTGAGTAACCAACAACTACGAACCCCAACCCGCCTTCCAAGCATTGGATTATGGTAAAATCTCAATGGATTGTGGCAACAGTGAAGCCTAAGGCTATGAATAAAATGGTATAGTATAATAGTCTATTGTAGTACCTAGCTATAGTTCTCAGTAGAACTTTTTTTTACTGTCTGCCATGTATCCAAAAAAAAAACAGCCGGTGGAGGTTGCTTGTCATACGAAAATTACGTTTAGTGTTGGTAGCAATAGTTCCATTTTTGGCCACGTTCATTAAAATCTAGTCATGTCTCGAAAAATAACAGTCGGGGTGGCAACAGCGTATTTAACAACCCTTTTAAAAACTGGCCATCATAGACACGATATAAGAAGTTGGTAGTATTAGTTCTATTTATGGCCACGTTCATGTAAATCAAGTCAAGTGTCGAAAAAGAACAGTTGGGGCGGTAGCAGCGTCTTGATCAACCGTAATTTAAATACTGGCCATCATAGAACTTCTCTACTAGAAGTGTAAGTAATTCCTCAATAACTGGCCATCGTAGAGTAAGTACCTGGCTGAGAACGAGTGTGACGTCATCGCTGCGCAAGCGAGCTATCATCATCGACGCCACGGCGAGGATGAAGTCGCCGGCCATCGCCACCTGGAAACAACACAAACATAACATAAGCAACAAAGAAACATTACACATACATACCTACACATTTCAGTATGGTTTAAAAAATATGAATGACAGTAATCGTGTGGATTTTGGGGTAGAGCCCTCCGCTCCCCCGTAAGTTCGGTGAAGTTTGATGCTAATTTTGGCCGCGTGGTTGATGAAGGGTTCTTCTGGTTTTGGTGCTACATGCATAAGCTGGCCAACAATTTGACTAGGTAGATAAGAACAAAGATACCCTCCATCCTTGTTCAGGTATTCTCTCAAAAAATTTGACAAAGTTTGGTTAAGATTTTTCTCGTGCAGAAAATAATTATTATATTATTATATAGGTATTGATATGAGTGCGGTAGGTTGAAGCAAAATACAAAAGGCAATAAACTTCAGAATAACCAATAATTATATATAATAGTTTGAACAAGCTAGCTCATCTACTTCATAATATAATTTTACGACTAGATATTGTGGATTATTAAAGATACTAAGGCCCATCTTCAACGAGTAAGTTTGGAGTAGAGTCGTGATTTAATATTCAGTTCAATGACGACCGGCCGCAGTAATTATTACGTATAAGCAACACCGCAGCACTGCGCTGCGCCCGCGCACTAGCGGATAGTGTACAAGGACACGACTCACTCGCTAATAATCACTGCAGTCAATCAATAAAGATATAAACTGATATTCGCCGAGCTATGTGCCAGGCCATAAATAAAAAAACAAGTTTATATTAATACCATTAAAATTAAAAAATATTTCACTGGATGATGAATATTCTTTTTCCTTCCTTAACAAGATAAAGTCAATATTTTACGATGATTCTATTAACACTTTTGGAGACGTTATGATTTTTGTACGTTCGATCGTACATACTCGTACTTCATTAAAAGAAAAAATATAGCCTGCAAAAGGAACCTAGAATAGGAGATCATTATTTTTCACAAGGTAACTTTATGTTTGTACAGGATGTACAGGATTGTCTCATATACAAAGAAAATACCTTCCTTTCCTACCTTTTCACTGTACCACTACTGGGTTACCAGGCAAAATTTTGCCGCAAACCCAACTGCGTTTTACGCTCCGTGGTTTTACGTATGCAGGAAGACAAGAATTTAAATTTGATATTAAAATAAAGCCTATACTTAATTTTATTCTATGCATTAATCTACGTAAAAGAAATAACTTCTTCTTCCGCAAGGTAATTGGAATTATCATAATATATATTTACTAGCGACCCGCCCCGGCTCCGCACGGGAAAATGGTTATTGTGGGTTATCCTTCAGTATATTATGCATGTATTATACATATAAACCTTCCTCTTGAATCACTCTATCTATTAAAAAAAACCGCATCAAAATCCGTTGCGTAGTTTTAAAGATTTAAGCGTACAAAGGGACATAGGGACATAGGGACATAGGGACGGAGAAAGCGACTTTATTTTATACTATGTAGTGATGTTTACATTAGATTGAAACTATTCTTTTCCTGTATACGACAGGTTTGCTTGCAAAAACTTCCGCAACCGGGTTTTGCAGACCTAAAAATATTTGCAGCTTTATTTGTTTCCTATTAATAAGGTCTCATAGTTTAGTCAATATATTCTTAACAAACAAATGGCATTTTAAAAAGAAAGAATAGAATATACTTTATTGAATACCAGGAATGACATGAAATACAATTCGCATTAGTAAGTCTACAAATAGGCGGCTTCATAGTTAAGGTAGCAATATCTACCAGGCAATCCATTTTCGAACGTTAAAAATGGTTGGACTATTTCTAGGCAATTAACAAGGGCAAGTCTTTTAAAATTGCGTTGTTTCAGCGCTCTATATCGTTTGCAGAATAAATAGAGTAGTGTTGAGTATGTAATGTGGCGCTCATTTCTCCGGTTGGCATCAGGAATGTTGAGAAAGTTGTGATGCGGCGGGCGGGCGCATACTAATGCTGCGCGCGCGTTTCGCTCGCCACCACGCGCGCTCGCGCACCGCCCGAGACTCATTCACTGGACACTTGTTAGCCTACTTCCAGTGACCGGCTGGTAACCAATCAGCCCTTCGGAAAACGAATGAATGAAACACTCTTTATAACACCAAATGAATAAAATTTCATGTCACAGTGATAGTTTTCAGGAACTTAAAATAATTCTACTCTACCATACAACATTTCCATTTTATTCGGACTGATCGTATTGAAGGGTAATTGTTTTATTCATTTACAGGATTGGTTCCTTCGGGAAAGGTTGTTCAAGATACATTGATTTAAGAAGGTATTTGTCTAATGCTCTACCTAGTTTGAAATAAATGATTGTGTATGAGGCGTTAGGTGTCCAACATTTATGATATGCTGTTAGCGAGACTAATGGAGTTTCTTTGCAAAAATCTTCTCCATTGCCCGTAGAATACAAACTGACTGAACTACGTGATGTACAAGGAATCATAAATCATTTATTGAACACTAGCTGTTACCGCGTTGTTTTTTTACTTTTCTGTGCACAGTTTCCCGTAGTAAAAAATATCTAATACATTAAACGGGGACGTAAGGCATACCATGCAATATTTCATTTAAATCGGTCCAGCAAAATCGGAAAATCTGGAATTTTTTTCTATTTCACTTCTTGCGTCACCCTGACTCGGTCTTTTTTTTTTCTATGTATGTACAGACATTTGACCTCTGCAGTTTTATTATATTATAGATATTCCTTTTCAATATCGAAACCTTTGTCTAGGTTCGCATGAAACGTCTAGAACTTTATTATTATTGTGTAATTAAGAAGGTCATCAGCAGAACATGTGAATTTTTAAAATATAACTTATAATAAGGTCATCGGAGTGACCTTACAAGCTGGATGGATATTAGAGCCGTTGAATCGCCAAAGCAAATGGTAATAAAACAAAATTAAAATGATTATATTAAATATACCGTACCGTACTTCGTATAAACCTAGTGGTTTCTGACGTGCGGCTTCTGGATTTAACTGTATGTTATTTATAAGACTTGAATAAATAAAAAAATAAAAAAATAGATTAGTAAAGATTCTAGTACAACACTAATGACGATGAATAAGGGATTTTTCCGCGGTAAAATGTACCATGTGTTATTCTGATGTATAACTATAATATCATAAAGTTTCATTAAAATATATTCAGTAATTTTTGCGTAAGAACTACAATCATCCATACATCCTCACAAACTATCGCATTTATAATATTAGTAGAAAGTAGGATTACTGTGTTACACAAAAATAGAGCAACCAGCTTAACGACATGAAATACAATTAAAATATTATAATTATTGACTATAACCAGATGAGCGTAATGATGTCGTTGAGCTCATAAATTCACGATTACGAAAGCGAATCGCATTACTAATTGTACTGGAAACTAATAGCCCGTTTGTATGAGATTTTCACTTCCTCACGTGTACTTAAAAATTACCGTCGTCGGTTTAGTTAGAAGCGAGGTGTTGGCTAATTGCGTACATACTCGTACCATTGAGTTCTTTTTATGTTTTCAAGTTAAAAAATTGTACTTAAAATGTAATCTCTATGATTATCTATACTAATATTATAAGGAGTAAAGATTTGATTATTTGTTTGCATTGAATAGGCTCCGAAACTACTGAACCGACTTTAACAAAACTTAATATAAAAGACAGAATAGACCTTGGAGAATAACATAGGCTACCTTTTACCGCGGGAAAATTCCTTATTCCTACGGGAATAACTGTTAATTTAAAACATGGATAATTCATACAAATACGAAATTCAAGGTACCGGATATAATATCTAAACACTTTTATATACTTCTGTGTCTAAACAAACTAAAATTAAAATAAAGATGCAAACTGACGTATCACAGCAGGTGCACAGTTGTACACCAATAAAATAAATTGTTTTATCAACCGTTACATAAACATTGATTTTGAGTAATGTATGACTAAACTGTGCTAAAACACGGTGGGTCCAAAAATGTGAAAGTGGTCGGGTGACGTGATGCGTATTTCTATAAGATTACGAGCGAACATCCGGGCGTCCCGAGCGTGCTCTGACCTACACACTCTGTGGCACAGCTAAAGGTCTAAGAAAACAAGGTCTTCCATTCCGACAACGTGACTGACACAAGCCTACGTCACACTGAAAAAAAGTTTGGTTACCAGTAACACATACTTTAGGGACTTGCGAACTATTTGTTAAGGTGTTACAAAAAGGTTTTGCTATATATAAACAAAGTTCGATAACACATAGCAAAATAGTTTTGTAACGCGATAACAAAAAGTTCACAAGTCCCTAAATTATGTGTTACTAACCAAACATTTTTTTCAGTGCATTTTGCTTGTACACTTTTCAGAATTGATTAAAAAATAAATTTAAAAATTGCCTTGTTTTAAACAGTCTGATAATCGCCGTGTTATGTTACTTCATTAATTACCTATAGACTACAGGCCCGTCTTAAAAAAATGATGGGTCATTTGAACCACCAGATGACCTATGTAGAACGATATTAGAGCATAAAATAATAAGATTCAGCATTATGCCGTCACTTGTAAGCTGTCCAACTGAGTGCAGGTGAGAATTCAAAAGTACAGGTAGAGTGAGTACATTTTGGTCATATATTTTTGTACGGCATTCTTACCATCGATAGATCCATGAAAAATAATAAGAAAACGCGTAGTGCCGTATAAAAATGGTGCGCCAAAAAGTCGGATTTTATTTTTATTTTCCGACAATTTCCAGGGTGAATTTGGTCATTTGATTTTGTACGGCATCAGTTTCATACTATTTCAATACTACTTCTAATCCATTATTCCGCAACGCCGTACAAAAATCATGCGACAAGGGGAAAAAACCGAGGGTTGCAACCCCCTCTCTTTCCGTGGTCCAGGGGGTGATTTGAAAAAGTACGGCTTCGGTTTCAAAACATTATCTAGCACTTAAAAGTACTATTAAAAATAATGCCGCCAAAAAATGATTGTTCATTTGAATGTATATCAATAAATTATCTTAATTTCATCGTATTCTTGATTTATAAAGCTGTAAAATCATTTGATCCTGTACGGGAACTTTTTTTTTAACATGCTATTGTAAAATACAATTGTTATATAGTATTGCCGTTCAAAAGAAACTGTTCTGAAAAAAAATATAGAGAAATACAAAAACTGAAATTTTGCAAATTATTGCAGAAATTTAAATATCATAGATTAATGAAATATAGCAGTTTTCTACATTGTATCCCATGTTTTAAATAGTATTAACATAAATAAATTAGGAAAAAATGATGCCGTACATTTTAATGCAGACCATATCTTTTAGGCTGATGAAAATGACGCTACAATTTTAAGGGTACTTTATGGCCATCTGATACAGTACGGCATTAACATATTTTTGAAGAGAACAATTGATAATATGATAAAATCACTATGACGTCTAACTGAAGTGAAACGGTGTGTATATTATATCCAAAAATTGAAACTATCAATCACAGTATCAACAGTTTTGTATACTTTTTGGTTTACTATATACTTCGAACATTATTGATACATGTATATAATTGATTTGTTTCATTGTAATGATGTGAATAAATAAAACAATAAATTTTTAGAAAAAATCGATATATTTAGGCCCAGCGCACACCAGGAGAGGCGCGGCGAAGATACTGAGAACGTATCATTTAAAACTAAACCTTAAATATTTTGACATACGGCGGTCTCGCGCCGGCTCTCGTGGCAGCTTCGATGCGCCGCGCGCTACTCGATTTGGCATGCCGTTTTCAACCGTATGCCAAAATATTTAAGGTTTAGTTTTAATTGATACGTTCTCAGTATCTTCGCCGCACCTCTCCTGGTATGCGCTGGGCCTTAATGATGATGATAATAAAAAATATGGTTTTTCTTTAAATTATTCAGTATCGGAATCAGCCGCTGAGTTGTTATCATATTCAACGTCTTCATCGACGTCCGAATTATCTTCTCTATCACCTTACTACTTATTTCACCTTACTTTTCGTTATTATGGATTTTTTCTTTTTGATTTTTTCTTTTTCATTTTTTTTCCCTTTTGAACCAACGAAAATGTACGGCATATGAAAAAATATTATCTATGCATAAAATACTTTCGAAATAAATTAATTTGATGTTGTGTCAAATCACCCCCTGGACCACGGAAAGAGAGGGGGTTGCAACCCTCGGTTTTTTCCCCTTGTCGCATGATTTTTGTACGGCGTTGCGGAATAATGGATTAGAAGCAGTATTGAAATAATATGAAACTGATGCCGTACAAAATCAAATGACCAAATTCACCCTGGAAATTGTCGGAAAATAAAAATAAAATCCGACTTTTTGGCGCACCATTTTTATACGGCACTACGCGTTTTCTTATTATTTTTCATGGATCTATCGATGGTAAGAATGCCGTACAAAAATATATGACCAAAATGTACTCACTCTACCTGTACTTTTCAATTCTCACCTACACTCAGTTGGACAGCTTACAAGTGACGGCATAGTGCTGAATCTTATTATTTTATGCTCTTATATCGTTCTACATAGGTCATCTGGTGGTTCAAATGACCCATCATTTTTTTAACACGGGCCTGTAGTCTACTACGCATCATGCATTAATTCGTGTATTTACTTAAAGGAACTAGAGTTTTTGAATTTCCTCCAGCCTTGTAGAGTCTAGTACGCACCGCACGTTGTAAGCAAAACTAGCCACCGGGTGACACACTGAACTATCACGTCTAATGGAATGTTTATCGACCATTTCCCAACGCGCTTTACTCACTCGCATTGACAAACGAGTACAACGCTTGTTTACTTTGACTAATTGTAGAGAATTGCTAACGAGTTCATGCAATGTAGATGAGATTGACACCTTTGAATTTTGCACCGGCAAAATATGCCTTGGAGATTTAAAGTGCCGCTTAAGGCATATAGTGCAAGAACTGAGAAATAGAAAAGCTACTTACTCATGTAAATAGGATTTTTTATAACTTTTGTAGATTCTGTTTAAGGCAACATGTTAGTTTATAATTACTAAAGGCAAGTGATATAAACGTTTCCTATTTCTAGATTGCGAAAGCGCCATGACTAGTTCCATTTTAGTGTGTTGATCTGAAGATAGGAAGCTTTTTTAATAATAATAATAATAATAATAATAAACTTTATTTGGTTTGTAAAAACAACACAGGCAGCACAAAGGAAAAAGAAAAATACAAAAGCCAAGTAAAAGTAATGTACACACAAACTTAACAACCATACAAAATACACTAAGGCAGGTACCTACACAGAGATTTAGAAAACAAAACAAAAGAACAGAAAAAACAAATAAGTGTAGGTACCCTAAGTTGCACATAGTGTGCACCCGGCACCGTGCTACCTGCATCGCACAAACCAAAATGGCGCTGACTCAGCATTATGTTGCAGTAGCAGTCACTACTACTGCAACGCTGATATTCTGTCAGTACCATTTTGGGTGTACGTGCCACTCGCAGAACATTGCAGATAAAAATAAAATAAATAAACAATAACAATAATAAGTATACATAGTAATACAGAAAATTATGTCATACAAATAGATATGAATACCATAATACATTGTGATAATACTGTTATAAAATATAATACAATATGAACATACCTACACAAATTACTTACTACATACCATACTAAAGCTTACAGATTACATAGTGAATAGATATATAGAGTGCTATACACAAACAAATACAATAAAATTCTAAGAGAGGGTAACCTAAACCGAAACTACCTACAAATTCTTAAAGTTTCAAGCGGTAGCAGCTTGCACGCCAAGTAAATGAGCACGGTAACTTTTTTTAAAACCAAACTTATTGGTCATAACGCGCAATGGTGGAGGAATATTATTCCAACACTTTGACGCGGCGTACCGGAAACTTCCCCGGAAAAGGGCAGTTTTGTGTCTCGGGATATCCAGTACATACGAACACGCACGAGCAGCGTAACCGCGACCTTCGCAACGCCAGGTCAACTTGGAAAACAGGTAACTTGGTTGTTCAGTTTTAATTACATCAAACAACAAACTAGCAAGTTGTAATTTAATACGTCCTTCTATTTTCAGGGTATTTGCTGAATTCAAATAAGGTGTTACATGACTACGTGGTGGAATATTATAGCAGTAACGTGCACACGCATTCTGTACACGTTGCGCCAATACAAGTGACTTTTTACGCAAACACGGCCCGTATGTTGTGAGACAGTGATTCAACCTCGACAGAACCAGCGTCTCGCACAATCGTACACGCAGTTCAGTGCTAATAAATGAACGGATTTGGTAAAGAACTCTAAGTCGATAAAAGCAACCACGCACCAGCTCCAAAACATGTTCATGAAAACACAATCTATTATCCATTAGCAAGCCAAGGTTACGCGCACTCTCAACCTCAGCAATAGAGTCACCATTTATGTAAATCTTAGGTTTGTGCATTTGAATGTTGTCAATTTGACGCTGTGTACCAATAATCATAAACTTCGATTTTGATGAATTTAAAACTAGTGCATTATCTTGTGCCCATTTATGTATACGACTCAGATCCCGATTAATGGATTCCAAAGCAGTTTTAAAGTCACTTTGCTTAAAAGATAAGTAAACTTGCACATCATCTGCGTAAAGATGAAAATTGCATGACAATATACATTTAGCTATATCTGCACTGTAAATAATGAATAGTAGTGGTCCGAGAATAGAGCCCTGCGGAACTCCTCTTTCCGCCAGTCTCGCTGAAGATCTAAGCTGTATTCCATTTCTCTTGTCAATGACCACCCGCTGACTACGTTTACTCAGATAGCTGTTGAACCACGCTATTGCTGAATGATCGAAACCGTAATACGCCATTTTAGATAGAAGAAGAGGGATGTTAAGTGTATCAAATGCACGACTGAAGTCCAACAGAGTGAGAACAGCGCCTTCACCCTTATCCATGGCAGCTAGAATGTTGTCTACTACGTCAAGCAGAGCAGTACCAGTACCCCTGCCCTTTCGAAACCCAGATTGAACGTCAGGAAGAATTGCGCTGTCCTCACAAAATTTGGAGACTTGGCGATATACTACCCGTTCCAGAACCTTCGATAAGAAAGGTAGTATACTTATTGGCCGTAGTTCATTGACCACATTCGGATTACTTTTCTTTGGAACTGGGCGAATTATAGCAGACTTCCATAAATGCGGAAATACACACGTGGTTATTGACCTATTTATAATGGCTGTAATAGTCTTAAGTGTTCTTGGTAGTGTAAGGAGAATCATATCCAAACCAATGTCATCTATACCTATCGCCTTAGATTTGATGGATGCAATAATTTTGCCCACTGCCTGCTCACTTGTAGTTGTAAGACGAAAGGTCGCCGGTCCATGCCTATTGAACTCGAAAAACGTTAGATTGGAGATCGGAACTATCCCATCACCCGGCAAGTTTAGAAAATGGTCATTAATCTCATTTGGATCATTAAAAGTATCAGGCAGCGTGCTGTCACCTTTAAAGTTTGGCAACGAAAAAGACTTTAAGTTTTTCCAAAGCAGCTTTGAGTTGTGAATGTTATTATTAATATTCTGGCGAAAATATGCACATTTTTCAAAATAAATACTGCTAGAGACTAGATGTTTCAGGGTTTTGTACTCTTGTTTATGGGCTTCCAATTTTGATGATTTAAACTTATTGTAAGCTTTGTCGCGCAAGTACATCATGTACCGAACGTTACTTGTGAGCCATGGCAAGGACTTATTTTTAATTGTAATGCGTTTTTTAGGGGCATGCTTATTAAAGAGATTTTGTATGTTATCATTAAAAGACGTAATCATCTCATTCACATCCTGTAATTCTAAAATGGCTTCCCAGTCAACAGAATCCAATTCAGCATTGAATAAGTCCATATTAATGTCTTTGAGGGAGCGATAAATAATATTTGTCTTAGGAATGGAAGGTTTCTTAACCTTTAGAGTAGCAGTTACGATAGCATGTCCACCTAGTTCCGGAATATGGTTAACATTACAATCATACACAGAGAGATTTGTGTAGAATAAATCTATTAGTGTCGCACTATGTGAAGTAAAATGCGTAGCTTGATTAACATAATTAAATAAGTTGGTGTATTTTAAGAACTGTTTAAGCCGTTCAGTTTTTACGTCTTGAAGGTCAAATAAGTTAATATTGAAATCACCTAATAATATTAAATAATCGTAATTATGAAAAGATGCGATAGACTCAGTGAGCGCATCTAAAAAGGTATCGACATTAACCCAATTCGGCCTATATGCTGTACCTATAATAAAGCGTGTTGACTTAATATTAAAACTGAGCCACATCTGTTCTACCTCAGCGCAAGTGTTAGGATATACACAGGTACGCACAGCTAAACCTTGCCGCACATAAAAACCAACCCCTCCCCCTCGCCTGCGCGATCCATGCCGTCTCGGCGAGTGACGCAATCGGTAACCAGGGACCACAGGCGCTTTGCCCTCCTGCCCCTCTATAAGCCAAGTCTCGTTAATTGCAAAAATGTCCATGGATTCCCGAAGCATAGCCCCCTGAAATTCCACGTGGTTTGTACCAAGTGAACCGACATTCAATAAGCTAATCTTTAAATATTTATCCTTAGTATTGCTATCCATAGCATTATAAAGTTGTTGAAAAAATAATCATACCGAAAATAAAACACAAAGCTATAAACAAAAATTAACCAAAGCGCAGTCAATGAATAGTTAATGTGTATAAGCTCAACATTCATAAAATAAATTATAATTCGTAATATACCCATAAATGGACAATAGAACAATATGATAAATAAATCCAGACAGAGATATATAATTATATGATACTTGTGTATTAAGCTGTAATTGTAGTAAACAATTGTAAATAGAATATATGAAATAAATATGAGTAATATAAAATAATTTGTAATAATTGTAGTATTATTTCGTTCATGCAAAATAGGACTATTATTGCAGCTATAAGCTTGCAGCACGCATGCAGGCAGCAGGGGGCACCACTGAGTGCGAAAAATATTCAATACGCGATAAGGCTCATCGGTCAGTGTTGCGTAATCGGGCACATGGCGCACGCGCACCGTAGATAAGCTAATTATCGTCGACGCATCATTCCCATAGTTAACAAAGCTAGAATTACAGTTAAGCATCAAAATACATAGTATTATCATTAAGTTATTGTAAGATAGTAGTAAAACAACACAAAATAGTGACTCGCATAAAAGTGAAAACAAGTTCAGTGAAATAAACAGTGCAATTATTAATTCGGGTAAATCATAAAACAAAAAGAACGCTTTAATTTGATAAGTCTTTTGTAGGGATTGTACCAAAAACACGTTCAAGGTCGGCTTCAGTTCGCAGATAATGCGCACGTGATCCAGGTGTGTCCGACTGTCGAGCATAAATTTTACCGTTTTTCGACCATACATAGCTCCAGTTGAGCGCTTTACGAGCTGCTCGCGCCTTGGCGACTTTTACAACATTATTCGGTGCAAAATAAAGTCAAATAAGCCTGTTTTTTACGCCGGAATCATTTATTACTACTCTTTTTAACCGATTTCATTTACGAGTATTCGCGCTTATCATCATTTTCGATTGATTGTTTCGGCCGCTATGGTAACTGTCCATGTGGATCAAAATGAATATACCGAGGCGTAAATTTATCGGTCACGTGTTTGCTCTAGCTGATCAGAATGTGGGCAACGGGACTGCGCGCGCATAAAACGCCACACCGGGGGCGGACGGGCGAGCGGGCGAGCGGGCGGGCGAGCGGGCAAGCGAGCGGGCAAGCGTGCGGGCGAGGCAAGTGGAACTAATCATAGCTTTAACGAGCTATGTGGAATCACTACGAAAACTAAGTGGACGGAGGCAAGCGAGCGAGTTGATTGGGCGAGCTTTGTAGTATTTCAATTTAATCAAATTTTAACGGCTTCCAATAACGAAAATTGCACCAGCAGCGATTAAGAGTCAAAATGATCGCTAGACCAAAAATGGTCAGAAGGGTCATCATCGTTATCAGTTTGCTATGCTAACTAAGCTAGCGTCTGCACAAGATAAACGATTTAGCTTAGCTGGGATGGGAACGCTAAGTAGTTCCGTCTTTCACTACCACACATATTTACAACCACTACCCTACCTAAATACGACATATACCGGAAAATCGTACAGGTTTTCGCGTATGCATGTGCAGATTGATCATTCAAGTGGCTAACTGGCTAGCTATAGCTTAGCTTTAACCGAAGTGTGGTAAATATTGGATCACAGTGGTCCGCCAGCCGAGCCCGCCAGCCGGCGGTGTGGCCTGCGCTTGGGGCGGGCGGTGGAGTCGGCGCGGGCGCTGCGCTCTGTTGCCTTTGCGCACGCATTAACACACTTTCTGCCGGCGCGCTCGCTGCAGCAGCTAAAAACTCATCCGTTACGCGCGCGCCCGCACATGGCTAACTAACTAAGTGGACTAAATCGCTGTATCACGATGTTAACTATATTTATCCATAGAATTTAGCTAATATTGAAAGAAGAAGAGGGATATTAATTCTAGATTCAGCAAGGTCGTTTAGGTTTAATTTATAGGGATTAATCAGCTTGATTTGAACCAAGAACTGTTGGATCTGATCATCATGCATTTAAATACATTTTAAAATACGTTAGAGTATGAGTCGATACTTTACATCAACTGAGAAGGAATTCAGACACAGTTAAAAATACATTAAATAGGTAGATGATTGTGTGATGATAATACAAGTTAACTTAAGTAAGATTACTTCGACTGCAAAAACGTATTTAATTACTTTTCAAGGCAATCCACAAAAGCAGGCTTGTCAACGTAGATACGCAACATCGATGATAAGAGTGAAAGGCTTTCTCAAGAACGTGTCGAAAGTCTGCCCAGCGCGACTCACATGAATAATTTACCAGAAAAATCTCTACGATTTCACACCGACTTAATTCTGAATGCGTTGTATGGTTTCTATTCCGTAATTCATTTACACTCGACTTTGTAATGCAAGTTTGTACTTTGCTAGAATTATAAACTGTGGACCGAGTGGCTGTGAATAATTAACAGCTAAAACGCTTCAAAAGTTAATTATTGTAGCGGTAACAACGGTGAAGAGCTCATTAAAATGTTCAAGGCAACTGGGTGTTACTGACCTATGAAAAATTCTGTAGAGAAAGGGAAAATACGTAAATTAAGACGAAATGCCATCATAGTTTTAGTGAAAATACGACTATTGTTATCCTGCGCATTACTGAAAGCTCGTCTCGGACGGAGGAACAAGTATTACATTACAGTGAGTTCAATAATAATACATATTTTTGAATTCTTTTAATTTATATGTCATAAAAACTGTTTGAATGGGTGATGAAAAAAGGGAAATTAATAATTACAATAATAAAAAAACTATTCTTAGCATCATCATCCAAATAATTAAAGTACTTGTAAAATTTACACAGATCGACCAAAATGACAATAATTGTCGTCATATAAATAAAACCCTTCAGCTTATAGGTAATTAATTCATTATCATAATGTTACAACAATAAATTTATTAATAATAAACTATTCGTTGTTCAAACGCAACGTCATCTAAGAGCATAAAACAATCAAGAATGTCTGAAATGGGTAATAATCTTAATGGTCATTACGCTGATGATATCAGCATACTTAGTGCAGATTGTACGAGACATACACCTTGACTGATGATGATGATGATCTTGATAGAAACACTGATATATAATATAATGCAGAAACACCGATTTATTGATAAGTAACTAAAGTATATAAATTACTAGCTAGGAGCTGGTATAAACGTAGACTGACTGAATTACGTCAACAAATTAAAATGATGATCTTACAATAATGATGTAAAAGCTGACATGTATGTGCGATACTTGGATAGTACACAGATAAAGTTTAATACTTCAGAGAGGGGTCTGACTGAAGGCCATTACCAGTTGCCACATGTCGAGTGGTCCGCGGCAAGTGGCTTTGAGGGGATTAGTCCAAGTTTCGCAAAGTGACCCTGACAATGATGCAGCACGGCAGCGGACGGAAGGTGAACAGATTATGCGACGACCTTGACTTCTATCTGCCTCTTACACCCCTTAAAACGCCATAGAATATTTTTAAAGCCAACTTTCTAGTCTGTTTGTTATCTGCCTAAAATGTGCCCACCGAGGAGTAAGAGCTTACTAAAGTAGAGCGAATCAGCTTTTGTCGACCACGCCTACCCAATGCGGGTTAGTCAACTTCATCACAACTTTTGAATTTTTTCGCAAATATAGCCAAGATTCCACCCTGCTAGCTTTTACTGTCATCATCATGTCGTATGGCGATTACTTCGTAGGATCCTATATGTGTATTTTAAGATTTTATAGACAATTTTTGGCTGTTGGCGTAAGTGTGATGCAGTTCGGAGATGCCTTCGAGGAATAAGTGAAGTGGACAGTTGTAAGGGCGTCCAATTAAACGAAAAACAAAAACACATTAGCATTTAGTTGGGCTCGAAATCGCACCTCCTGGGAAGCAACGTAACGCCCTAAACTACCACGCCACCAACGACGCTTTTACATGCAGCGTCCGAAACCTCTGAAGTTCGACACATGCGTTTGACTCTTTGACAACTCCTTTTTTTGACAACTCTTAGACTATCACGTCCGAGCGAGAACTTTGACCGTCCTACATCGCTGAGACAACGCTGACATTTCTGTACATTGTCATAATTATTACGAAACAAAAGTATTTCACAAACGGATTTTTAAGTAAAATTTATGCGTGACACATCACAGTTGCAGGTGTCTGGTTTTGCTGCTAACATTTGAACTTAGGAGTTTCTTTACACAGGATATGGTGACACTGCTAGCGCTAAATCTGTATAAATAGAATCTATAATATTTATACAGCATTATTTTTAGTAATAACAACATTTGTTCATAAGATTCGAAAGAGAATTATCATCAAGGGGTGAGATATATTATATAAGATCGCTTATTTACGTCCCCACCGCTGATGATGATTAGGTTTAGCCTAGGTGTATCTCGCCACATCTGAATGTTTTCGAAGAACGCAAGTACGGTTAGCACGAGTTTAAGTGTAAGAGCGATGATGAATAAACATAAAAGACAAACAAATTTAAAGATAAGTGTCGGGGATCGAACTGACGACAATTCTAAGACAGACAGTCAGTTACTTTACCATGTTCATTTAAAGGAGGTTTCATATGAATGCAAATCGCTTCTAAAAATATCTCTCTATCTCTTCGGTATGCTTTTACATCATCATTATTGAGCAAAGTCAACTGGGGAGTTCATTGAGTCTGATGGATGACCCAGTGGTCTGGTCGGTCAACTTCACACACAACGTCTGAATTACTTCGCAGGTGTCCGCAGGTTCTTCACGATGTTCACAGTTCAAAGTATTTATTTACATCACTTAGTTAAGTCAGATACATATTTTTTTGTGGCGAGTTCATAATTTGGCTGTCTTTTGTGGAGAAGTACTCGTAGGAAGAAACTACACAGGCGTTGCACCTTTTTAAAATATTATTACAAAATTAAAATTTATTATTTTATACAATTTTATTAATATAACAAAGAGAGCAAACGAAATATACAATTAGAGGAAGGCAACCAGTCAAAGTATAAAAACTAATGTTTTTCTTCACCGTAAGAGCGTTGAATAAACGTACATATATGAATTCAAAAATCGAAAACAAATTGGTACGTGCCGAGGCTAGAACCCGCGAACTTCCGAATGGAAGTCAACGGCCCTGTGGCTCTATTACAGTCATAGTTGATCGCAAATCGCAAATCAAGGATCGATACTACGGCCCTCTACGGTCAGCACCGGCCGAGAGAGTGGTCGGCGCTTGCGCAACCAGCAAGTATTAGTGGTAGTGGTGATTATTGGCTGACGAGTGGGCCATCGTGTCGACACACCTGCCTGGCTAGAGCTCTACCAAAATCCGGTTTCATCAACCTCACCTTACGTCTCTAATTTCTGCCCGTATCGATATAGTTTGATTTATATCGCATGATGTTCAGAGCAGAATTTGGAAAAATTTGCTGACGAGGGCTGGTTAGTTGCTTATTATCATAAATTAATACTACAATCTTGTCGAATCAACTAAATTCGGTTCTGAACCGGTTTACAGTATTGAGTGCAGTGGGACAAACAAAAATGAAAGCACGGTGGGCAGCACTACATAATTATTTCGGCTTGAGTTAACATCGTTGCTAACGAAATGCCTTCTTCTTTTGACCACATCATTAGATTTAAATTCATCAAGCTCAATTTCTCCCAGTAAAAAAATACTATTATTAAAAAGATTTAAATATCAATTGAGATTTAAATCAATTTTAAACCTAATTAAAACATAATGAAGAAACATTATTGCTTAGATAGGAGCGTCTCTATCGGCAGCGTATCGCTTCCAAGGCGGTTCCGATGTTGCTGCAACCGTCCGTCACAAGAGGGGGTGAGAGGGGAGAGGAGGGGGGATAGAGGAGGGGGGGGGAACCACGCAGCGACCTTGACACGGAGACACGTCCCGCCAAGGCTCTCCATCCCATTACAGTATAGGACTGATACCCTGTAACTAACCTTTTCTTTTACGACATCGATTCAAGTTACGCAGCGCGTCTTAGAACGCTACCGCAACGTAGTAATTAAAATTTCTACTCGTCTGTCCTGAATTGGAAGATTAGGAGGAAATGTGTTAAGGTTTGGTTAATTTAAGTTAATTTAGGACGTAATTGGCGAGTTGTGAGCGGACGCGCCGGCCCACATCCCCACCTAAGCGTCAGTACAGTTACAAAGACCAGTTTTTTACTCAGCACTTTATTTCATACTTTCGGCAGGTCACTCGAGGAAAGTGCCGAATTTTGCTTTCGTCTGAACACTCGGTCATTCAAATGCCAATAGAAAGTAATAGTTCACAGACTTTCGTTAATTTATTGTATGAATCGAATTAATATGAATGGTGCAGTATGTACAATACAATTAGAAACATTTAAAAAAATGTGTTTTTTTTTTCGAAATACTGTTTACTAATAACAGCTGTTTACAAAAAGCTTAATAATTTCACAAACGAACTTACATACTACGTGCGATCCTCTACGACAAAATTTTCTGCAGAGCGCGCTATAGAAAAGACATAAACGCGCGCCGAGTCAATTAAAAAAAGAATCATACAATTTTCTGGTTCTTCCCCGGCCACAAGTTATAATGTCCACTTGGAAAGAATTGCAGCTATTATTTACCATTAAGATGCGCCACACATCCCTGATAAAAATAATCCTGGGGCTACCTTTACGAGGAAAATTCCATACAAATTGTGTCATTATGAAAGGTAAAAACATACAAATGGCAATCTTGTGTTCACTAATTGCAGTTGTAAAATGTTACGAGAGATGCGAATTGTTTACACCTGACCAAATAATATTAAAAGAACTGGAAAAAGTACCGAGGTCTCAGAAATAAATGGTTGACCTTTAAAACTCGAAGAGAAATGCTTTAAATGTATAATACAACGTCTCAAGTCGAGTCGAGGCATCTTAATACTTTTATTTAACCGCCCATAAAGCGTTCTTCCCCTAGTGAGCCTGACAAATCGAATAAAATTAATTTACATAAAGCGTTAATAAAATTAATGGCGGCCAGCCGAAGCCTACCACAGTTTAATATTAATGTAATTTTTATTGTAATGACCGTGTATTTAAATTTATAGACTTTAAATAAATTTTAGGAACTTGAAGTCAAGTATCTAGATGTTACCATTGATCGCCTTATAAGATTAGATAAAACTAGGTGGTGATACAAAATATTAGTATCAAATTCTACTTCTGATCTGACTAGAACTGTCTCCCGCGTGCCAAAGAAACGTTCAACCCAATAATAAACAAACATAAATATTAGGCCACAGTTTCCTGGCCGAGAATCACGGTCAAGGCCCTAAAACGAAATAAAGAGAAAGTTGTACGAACACCGACTCTTTCTCTCGGCGCGCGCGCAGCGATCGACCTCACTCGTGTCGTACTCACCAGGCAATAATATTAAAAATCATCGAGTTTTTGTCAAACTGTCGAGAATTATGTCAAACATTCAAATCAAATTTTAAAACGACCTAGTGCCATAAGATAAATATTAAAATTATAGATTTATTACAGTTTATACTCAATGAAGTCATAAATTTAAGCTTAGCACAAATTGATAATTAACTAACTATAAAAAAAAACATGCGAATGTTGAAGAGAGCTTAGTTAAAGAACAATGTCAGCAGTCTAATTTAACAATACGGGACGGGACGTGTATATTAGAAACTCTTCTTAAGATTTAAAGTACTAGAAACTTCTTAAAATTTTGAGTGTCACAAACAAAAGCTACATGCATGTTTGTTCACCTGTACAACAAAATTTACCAAAGTTACGAAAGGGCATGGTAACACATATTTAGCCCTGCAATTAAATTATATTGGCAAATCTTAACACAATGAAATAGGTATCACTCGCGCTTGGCTCATCCCTTTAGAAACACAAGCGTGAAATCGTACGCATATGAATGTATTAAATAAAACGGAAATAACTTGTTACATTTGACTTTTAACAAGTCGTCGTGACGCCGAGATGTCTGTTATGTAAAGAAATTTGAGAGTTCGTTCAGTGACCCGGTGGCTATCGGAGTCTGGCCGGCACCTGGCATCAGCCGGTGTTGATAGATGATCCCCTCCCCCTCTCGAGATCCCTTCTACCCCCCTTCCCCTCAAGTTACGTTCAATGAATGTGAAAGCTACCCGCGGTCATCACGTGGGCACACGTGAGTGTCCTCCTCAAACCCAGAGAACCACAATGAACTAATGATTTTGATTGATTGTGATAATTTTTAGATCAATAGATCAAATATTATACGTATTTTATGAAGTACGTTCAACCTTTTTTTCGCCGACACCATGAGATATGGAGCGTATTAGATTGGAGACCAGTTTTGCTCACCAGGCACCAGCCATGTAGTTAGACGACCTAAGATGCCATGATTGGCCGCTTATGGACCTGAAAACGGAAGATCGCGTATCGTGGTGGTGCTTTGAAGAGATACCCAACGGTGGGCTAAGGAATGCTTATGAAGGGAAATATTAATCTAAGCTGCACCTTGGATATTCAAATTATATATTTTCTCAACGTTTGCTAATCGAGGCGCGAGGGGTCAAGTAAACCTGACATAGAACCATTACTTGACAGCAAACTTATTTAGCCTCGTTACGTTCCGCCCACAGCTAATTTTATGTTCTTTAATTAAAGCCGATACTACTAGATACTCTGGCGACGGTTATATAACACCTAATTGAATTACTATTTATCGGATATCCGACAAATTGAAAAGGTGTGGTTTTGATTCGGGCGTCATTACATCATGAGGTTGACGATCGCTGCAAGATCAGAGTTACATGCCGCCGGTTGCGGATATCAAATCATAATTAGCACTCTTTCTTTTTTACGACATAGTTAATGAGTAATGACTCAAACCAGCACCTGTTAAATTACGAAGAAATTTGCAAACATGACTGCATGAGAAAGGCGATTTAAAATGCCGTTTTCCTTGTATTTCTTCCCGCAAAAACGTGGGTCTCGTAAATAATTCAAGACGAGCTCGGTATCGCGATCAAGTAGGCGGTTACATATTTATGCCTAGGATGGTTTAAAAAGTAATAAATACAGGTATTCCAATCGCGTGCGCTCCGGGTGCGTATATCTGCTCCCTGGGCGCTCAGCGGTGAACAATACGCGGCGTGAGACATATTCCGAACAATGCGTAGACGCACGCAGCACGGCAGGAATCGCAATCGCGCGCTGACGTCGGCCCTACATCTTCGGCAGCCTCGCCTATTGTCACTCACAAACACAGAGACGCACGGCGCGTCTATATAGAGCACGCATATTTTTACATTAAAAGGAAAACGAAGAGTTCAACGACACTACATTGCATAGAGAATATCTGATATATGTATGTATAAATAAACATAAGACGCCTAAATCTTAACTTCAAACAACTCGAGATTTCAAGCATGACATAACGAGCGTGGCAAATATTTCGTGTTCACGCATGGTAACATGGCCATAAATGATCGCTCAACAAACAGTCACACCCTCACTGATATCCTATTACTAGTTAAACAAGGTACACATCAGGCTTGTATGTATCTAAAGATGGTGTCCAAATTCAAGTTGGGTTTGTTTGAGTGACATAACTAACTCAAATACGGATTATTGGGTCTTCGGTCGCTTGTTAGCATTGAGTTAACATCCGCAAGATGGTTATTTGGTTCGCACATCCGTTTATGTGCCCGAGTTTAAGTCGTGTTACAAGGCCACAAAATATAGAGAATATTTATTTTATACATTACAATTTAAAAAGTAATAAGTGAGTTACTGCCGTAGGTTACCCGCGGTATCAGTTCCTTGTAGGTACACCCTTGTATATCTCCGTTGAATCAGGGTGCAAAGGCAACTGTGCAGGACGCAGGTCCAGTGCGAGTTGGTCTACAAAGCGTTTGCTTATGATGTGGATTTCGAGAATAACCTGCCTTACAAACTGTGGTGTTAGATTTATAGAGCCGCCTGAGCGCTAAGGATTACTAGTAAAGGAAATATTATGAGTCTCATATTTCCTAACAAAACCTTTTTTTTTGTATCACAAACTACTGCGAGTTTTTGATTTACTATGAACGTCTATCTAAATCAAAACCAATCGAAGAAGCCTATATGGACAAAGATTTTCAATAAATTCATTTGCATAAGATAAAAATTATTGCCAAAGGAGGCCTTTTTCTTGTTGACATTGACCAAATTTCGGCCATTCTTTGGGCAATGGTAATTTAATATCCCATATCAACTAAAACTAATTTCCAAAGTAGGTAGGCACATAAACAAGTTCAATTTATAGTCAAAGGTCGACCTGAATTGCACAACAGCCAGCCTTCGTGGCGGAACACACCGTACGTAGAAAGAACAATATTTACAGCGCCAAATAAGCTTTGGGATTCTTGGAGCGTATTGTGGTTTGAAGATCACATCGCCGGAAGATGTAATCGCGGGCCATAGCTAGCCATTCTACTCTTGAAGGACGGACGCAAACGCGTCGCGCGTACTAGTTGACTTAATAAGGCTGCGAACAAAGTCCCGATGCAATATAAACCTTCGTATTCAGATTCCGTAAAACTTTTATTTTCTTTGTTCGTCTATGAAATGAACCACTCTTTGTTTGCGGCCACGCTCCATGAAAACTGCCTTTGCTCTATGTAACTACGCTCATCTCCGATAACGATCGCGTTTGAATCTCTGTACAAAATATTAAAATGTGTGTGACAATCCTTACGAAAACTACCTTGACAAAACTAATGACCATAATAGGTTTAACAAATATATTCATTTGAAGAGAAATATTACACAATAATCGTGTCTCCAGCGTTACGCGGCGCGGCGGGGTCTGTTGATCCAACATTTGGCCTATTGTTGGATTCGACCTTTTACGAATGCAAATATTGATTTCTGAATCTACGCGTCACTACTACGTATACTTACGTGCACGTAGTCACTATATTTTTACTGCTGCAGGATTTATTTCTACGAACAATGAATGTCTTTTAAAATTGGTTGCTTATCGTGTAGCTTTCGCGTGGGTAAGATTACTACAATCCCAGTCATAACAGAGCCAATATGTATACGTATATATTTTTAGTATATTGGAGCCCCAAAGTTCTTTCACTGCGTGTTAGCAGTCAACGGTCAGAGGTGATTGGATCTTTTGAAGACCAATGGTATAACCATACAGGTGGAGTAAGTTACATATTATACTGTGAGAGAAAGGAAGTACCTACCGAGGAACCGTACTGAACGAAGAACCGAACAGGGTTTAGACGCATTTAAAATAGGCCTATAACCTGTTTAAGCGATCTCACACGCATCATATTATTCAGAAGTAGGTCAGGCGGTTACTTCAGTTCAAACCGTACGGAGATGTATTGAAAACGAAATTTAATACGTATTGTGCGCAAACACAGATACATTTACAAGTGAGGAGATTTACTGCCATAAGTAAAAGTGTGAGCCGAGCGGGCCGTCGCAAAAAGAGCTTTCTATGGAAAATGAAAACGAAATTGAATACGGCGAACATACAGCTCCATAAAAAATAAATATTTGTACAACAAATGGGCAAATAAAGTGGTCAGGTTTAACCAGAAAGCCAACATTACTAGAGGCTGCCGCAATATTTATTAGGTTGGAGTTATTTTAACTTGTCTTTAAGAATATTATCATAAACATGCGAAATATCTGGACGATTATACGCATGGTTTGTCATTTATTTATTTTTCGAGATAATTAAAATAATTTTTTTTTTGTGAAATTAATTTATGTTTTCTCAGCGATGACATCTAGACGAAAACGATCACGAAAAAAATTGAAAAAGTTGCTTATTTATCATTAAAATGTTCGCGAAAAAAATATAGTCAACATCAATAAAAGCACGCCGCGATTCGCGCCGCCAAAGGTCACTAACCGATTTCGCAAATCGACCTTTAGTATTGCACAGATTTTCCCAGCTGCCACACTAGGCAGATATTTTAACAGTTTCGTCATTCGGAAACCCTATTCGGATCCACAACGCAATGCGCGCACGCCGATCCGAATAATTAATTGTATGTAATTAGCCCTAAAAAGGGAAAGTTTTTAAGTGTAACGAAGTAGCGTAGTTGAAATTATAGAAAGTTTTTCGTCATCAACATATTGTGCACAACGTTAATTAGACGGAGAACCAACTTGAGCATTACTTACTATCATAATTTAAATAATGTTCTAAGGTTTCAACTTATATTTTTAATGTGCAAAACAAAAAGAAATAGTTTTATTTTTGTACACATTCCTAACTCAATTACCTTTCTTTATTACCTTTTTTGACTTGGTTATCAGATAATTAAATTATTTGGAGGTAACAATATTAAAATTTACAACGCAATTTTTTTTATTAACTAATTATCAAAACAAAGAGTAAGAAATAAATTTAACATCTTGATACTATAGTACTGAAATAAATTAAAGAGTACACAACCCGCGATCGCGTAGACTTGAATGGGTTGATCTTAACCTAGATCTCACGAGATCGCGGCGGTACACTACGCATCTATTGTAGTGAGGCCGATTCATAGTATTTTTTATTCTCACACACCTCTTTTTTTTACACTACCGGACATTTTGTTATCTCCTCGATTTAATTTAACTCGTAACCTGTAAACATTTCCAATTTAATTAAATTCAAATTCAAATAATAACAACCGCGAATGTTCTTCATAAGAATCAATGGTAGTCAAAAGGTGTTAAATTTTCGCCCAATACTTCGATGCAGAGCAAGGGTCCTCCGGCAACACAGACAGTTTTCTTTTTTTTTACCTATGTCTACGTACCAATTTAATCAGACTTGCGGAGGAGCAGAGATAAATCGTCACCCGGCTGAGAAAACCTCTAAAATCCTTTCAAAAAATCTTTAACAGGAGACACAAAAAACTACCTACTGAATAAAAAGTATGATAGGTAAATAAATATTAATTCTGTAGTTTTTAGTTACTATATGATTATCTTTAGAGCTTTAAAACAAATGCGTAAATTTTATAGTGCAAATACTGCGCGCTTTTTTGCCCAGTTTGTAAAAAAAGGAATTTGACAAAAGCTGTCCTTTACGAGGTTTTCTCAGCCGGGTGAAGAAATCCTCTTAAACTAAGTAATATGAAATTAAAGCAGTCAGACAGCCATTCAACCAACAATATCGTATCAATCATTAAACGGCTCGAACGCGAATAGAATTTCTATCAACTCACGTCACACGGAGATCTATTCTTTTGGCTTGCTAAATAAACGGTGCCATAGCAACAAGTTCACCATCGTATATATAATGTATGACAAACGCCGCACCTTTACCATAGCCTATTTACACTTTCCATACGGCTCGGAGCGAATACATCGTTCACATACTAATTATGTGTGGTTATCCCGATACAGAACTGAGTGACGAATCGCTGACAACATTGTGTCATTCATACGATCTTCGGAAACCCCGATTGTATATAAATTATCGTTTATGTAATAACTTTGCAGTTTTTAATATGGCACTTGGACTTAGAATATGTCACTTTTTTGTCGATATACATAAAAGAATGCATCATAATTATATTATCGTTTTTACCTAATAAATCTTAAGTTACTGAAAAACTTCGGAATTCTTTTGGTGTTTGTAAAAACCTGTGATGAATAAATTGTATGAATATTGATTATTTCCAATTTTATATTTATACAAAAATTGCTAATTAAATAAATCTAAAGTCATGTATGATGTCAAATTGCCAAAGTAATAAATAAAATATAACTCGCAAACGCATTTCCAAGTACATGATGCAACATTACCGTCTTAACCAAAATGACCATAATAAAATATAATACCTAACGATAAAATTAGGTATTTCTTACCTGACCTTCATTCTTAAAGAATTGACGCAACGACCGTTTGTCTGCAGATCACAAATCTTAAGTCTGGCGTCACGGAATCACTATGGAGATATCTAAAGACAATTGAATATTCTGCTCAGGAAAACAGCTTCCTGATGTGTTTTATTGGACGAGAATCGGCCTTGTAACCTAGATGCCCGTATTCGATTCCTAGCCAGTACAGTCAGCTGCAGATATTGCTACCCAGCTACGGCAAATTAAATGGTTTTTTTTTCACTGTTTTAAACGACGTAGGTACATGATTTTTCGACACACGTACATTATGTACGTTTGTAATTAATTCATTGCGAAGTTAGGTGGCGACGCAGTTGCAGAGTATTATAGTATTATGGTTGAGCCCGGCGATGGCTGACCCATACGTCAAACCCGTGAACGTGGTGCTGCTTGGGGGGACTGGTCTGCTTTAGTCGATTGCCGGTTGTTTTATTGGTTATGTAATATAAGTTTTTCTACTTTGACTGGTTGCCTTCCTCTAATTGCATATTTCGTTTGCACTCTTTGTTATAAAATATTAATTTTGTAAAAATATTTTTAAAAGATGCAACGCCTGTGGAGTTTCTTCCGGCGAGTTCTTCTCCACAGAAGACAGCTAAATCGTGAACTAGCCTCGACGTCGAAAAGTGATTTGTAATATCTTACTTTGAATAAACGCTTTTTTTAATTTTTATATTTTACATATATTTTTATATTTTACAGATATTTGCCGGGTGGATATCTAATTCTGAATCAGACTTTACACAACGAAGATTCTCAACGGACACACAGGTCATAAATTACTGTCAGCAAAGAAGATAAAGCTTAATACGATCAAGATTTATGTAGTTAAAACTGTACTAGTGTTTGACGTAATTACGAAACATTTTTACTAGGTTTTGCAAAGTAGAATATTACTTTAAGAAAAGCAACACAAGTACGATAGGCCTACGCCATGCCTACGCAGTTTGAAACGCATGCCTTTGCGAAATTAAAAATGTGTTGAGCAAGTTAAGAAACGCTACGTTTTTTTTGATCGATTTTATTTTTGTATTTTCGATGTCTGTATTTAGATTAAGTTTTGATGAGTATACATTTTTATTATTTAATTATTATTTTTATTATTTCTTTATATTATTTATGCCTTTTATTTTAGTGTTATAATACAGAAAGTAATACAGCAATTAGATAATTGAATTATTCCTATAGATAGTGGATAAATTGGTTACCAGCTAATATTTATCCTAAATCGAGGTCCTCGGGCTTACCCTGACTGGCTAGTCAAGACAGCTTCTTTTTAAGAAATGTCAAAAACAATATTTTATATGAAAAATTAAAGGGAATACTAGCTTATGACATCACATGATTGTGTTGTTGTTTTTTGTATGATTTTGATTTTGATTTGCAATAACCAATCTTAAAATTGGCAAAAATCGCCCCTACATAAGTTATACTAGAGTGATTTCAGATGTTTTATTTCCTACATAGTGTAAGATAATTATGTTTTTTGAATACTGTCAAGATCCCTATTCAAGGTAGAAAGCTTTCGCTGATCCCAGCAGGTTCTTCACACAGAATGTTTGTATCGCTTTGAAAATTTGTGCACTTTGAAAATTTCTTCAAAGATTCAATGATACTACTAATATTATAAACGCGAAAGACTATGAGTATAGATGTATGTTTGTTACTCTTTCACGCAAAAACTACCGAATGGATTTTAATGAAACTTTACAATAACATAGCTTACACATCAGAATAATACATAGGATACTTTTTACCGCGGGAAAATACTTCTTTCCCACGGGAAAACCTGTCAACGCGGGCGGAGCCTCGGGGCGGTAAGCTAGTTTTTAAGGTTCCGTAGCCAAATGGCAAAAAACGGAACCCTTATAGATTCGTCATGTCTGTCTGTCTGTCTGTCTGTCCGTCCGTCCGTATGTCACAGCCACTTTATTCCGAAACTATAATACCTATACTGTTGAAACTTGGTAAGTAGATGTATTCTGTGAACCGCATTAAGATTTTTTTACAAAAATAGAAAAAAAACAATAAATTTAGGGGGTCCCCATACATAGAACTGAAATTAAAAAAAATTTTTTTCATCAAACCCATACTTGTGGGGTATCTATGGATAGGTCTTTAAAAATGATATTTAGGTTCCTAATAACATTTTTTTCTTAACTGAATAGTTTGCGCGAGAGACGCTTCCAAAGTGGAAAAATGTGTGTCCCCCCCCCTCTAACTTCTAAAATAAGAGAATGATAAAACTAAAAAAAATATATGATGTGCATTACTATGAAAACTACCAACGAAAATTGGTTTGAACGAGATCTAGTAAGTAGTTTTTTTTTAATACGTCATAAATCGTAAACCGCAATTTACCTTACACTATTATTAAAACATCGATCAAAGTCACAACGAACTACAAAAACTATTATATTATGTTACTGGCTGCTACGGAACCCTTCATGGGCGATTCCGACTCGCACTTGGCCGCTTTTATTAATTATTAATATAACGTATTTGTAACAAAAATGATAATACCCACTAGATTAACATATACATAACTTGAATAAACTCAAGATATCCTTATGCAGTTGCCATTCAATGAACAATGAGGATAAAAACTACTGGTATAAATAGCTGGACTTATCTCTCTCTGGACTTTACGAATCAGCCGCGATCATTATGCGCTACTAGCATGCCTTAAACTCTTCTATAGTTGTTCGACTGAATACAAATCAATAATTGAGTTATATACGACATGTTACAGTAATACCGATGACTGATCTTATGTTTATTGACGCAAATTCCTTCATGGAGACGTGACTATAAGGTTTGATGAGCCGCTCTTTATAGTCAATAAGTTTTATAGGCATTTTAAGACTGTACTACAAATAGATTGATGGTTAAATAAATCAATCAATAAATAAATTAAATATGTGACCTATTAATAAGTATGAAGGTAATGTGGTGTTAAAGCTATTAAGCTTTAATTGAATATTAACGTCTCTTTAAAGCTTTTAAAACAAAACCGGATATAAAATGAAATTGTAAATTTAAATTTGGGTGCAAGCTTAAACGTCTAACTTAAAATTACGCCTAACTTTACAGCTGCACTTTTATGTTAAATATCATTCAAATTTAGATTCATTCATGTCTCGTCCTCAGTTCCCATATCAAATAAAAAACCGTGACTGTGGTTCGGGAGAATTACTACCTATGGGCGTAGTATGATGCACTGTGTTAATATATTATCTCACATTTAGGGTGAGATCAGACGAGCGTAAAATTTTGTACGAGCAATTTATGTTTTACTACTCATTATTCATGTACTCTTTTTGAGTCTCCATGTAAACTTAACAGCAATTTTGTATGAAACCAAATGTAGCAGAAATTACGCGACCGAAAGAACGCGACTCACAACTCGAAAAATTACGCTCGTCTGGCCTCAGCCTAACTGTCAAAATGATGCGCGAAACCCCACATATTAAAATATTCTCCAATAGAATAGTGTACGCACAAATTTGGTATTCCGTGGTATTACAAAACTATGTGTGTCACGCATGATACTTAAGCTAGCCTGGTATGTCAGTCAAAAAAATTAAAATCAAAAATTTTTTTTTTTTTTTTTCGAAATAAGATTACTCAAATCACTTTTCAACGTCAAATTTTAATGAAGTTACTAAGTTTTGCTCAAACCCAGGCTGAAGAATAAACTCTTAAAAATTAAAGAGGCGATGCGATATTAGTTTGATTTGAACAGAACTGGCAGGTTCGCGCAATGTGTGCGCTGCTGTGGAGAAGATCCCGCCAAAGAAACTCCACAGGATCGCATCTTTTGTTCTTTCTTCTTTTTTTAAATACTATAATTTAAATTCTGAACGGGTCATTTCGCTGATAGCCACTTGATGATGACGATGATGCTTACCTTCTTGTGGTTCCAGAGCACGTTGACGGAGGGTTTGCCGCGCCGGAAGTCGCTCTGGTCGATGACGTCATCGTGTATCAGCGACGCCGAGTGGATCATCTCGCTGATCATCGCCACTTGTCGCTGCGACGGCAGCAGTGCACTGCGCAGACGGAAACAAACAATTAGCACACATCTTCTATCTTCTTCTTCTATCTACCTATCTTCTTCTTCTTCTATACTATAATATAACCGAAGACTCGGCGTATCTGTACATTGATTTGTTTTTAAAAAAACAGATTGTAGGTGATAAAGGGAGTGTAGCTGAATACAAAAATACAAGTTTTGAAAAAAATTACCGTCTGTCTGTCTGTCTGTTTGTACACGCTATCTCTGGAACTACTGGACGGATTTTAATGAAACTTTACAATAATATAGCTTATACATCAAAATAACACTCAGGCTACTTTTTACCGCAGGAAAATACTTCTTTCCAACGGGAAAACCTGTTAACGACTACGTGACAACTTAAGTTGTTTGCCGCCAACTATACTTTTACATAAAGACACGCTCTTTTAAGGGGCTTGTAATGTATTGGGCTCAATTCTCTAAAATCTTTAATTTATTTAAGTTGTTGGTCTCTTTCATTCTCATGGGAATCGAAAAGAACGGGAGACGCATGAATTTAATTCTAAATGAAAGATATTTAATATAAGCAGCGCTGCTGTCAAATTTAGCTTAATTTAAGTGGGATGTTTTCGAAATCCGCTAAACTAGTGCGACCTACGCGTAAAATAGATTTTTGACGTCTCTAAGTTAAAGTTGACAATCACCTGTCCCTTTTCGTTTTTAAGAACGTGAAAGGGACATTATGGTTTAAATTAAAGTAGGAGCATAATATGCAGAATTGGGCCCAATGTCACTTTTTGATCAAAGGTTCCTCGGTTTTAGGCCAGAGGCCCAAAACCAGCAATTTAAACACATTTGTGATCTGTTGTGAACTAGCCTTTTTTGTAATTTTTAAATGTTTCCAACAATACTAAGGTTTCTATATGCAAAACCAGAGCATCTATTTGTTTGATGTTTATTAAGCAGTATTTTTTTTATTAACGTATTTGTTACCATCGAGAAATAAGATGAGATGGTAACAGCTTGTGGAATTCCCATTCGACTTTGATCTAGGAATATCGCACAATTATGTTAAAAAACCTGATCAAAAAAAAGGGAAGTTGTCCACGTAGGATTTAAGTTTACGACACGACAGAGATCTATGTAAATTTTACATATCACATGACCAAAAAAATCACAGAATAAAAGGATAAATGTTACATAATAATAAGCAGCAGCCGCAGACGAGTGCGATTAATAAGCAAAAGGTTCCGTACAGAGGAATCTTCAAACAATTTTCTACAGACGAGTTCGGGTATTTTCTTTACGTTTCTAAAAATATGATGTCACGTAAACTGTGATGTCACGCGTTTACGAGCATATTCAATATTCTTATTCATTATTAGCATTCAAATAGTACATTTAAAGTCATATAATTTATAATACTTATAAAAGTTCCACGTTTGATACCTTATATAATATGTTGCACTTTTTTATGTTAAATTAAAATAAATAATCATTAATAAGTAAATATTGCGTTAGTCGGTGTCAAAAACAATAATAAATATAATTTAATATAATTTTCCTTAGAAATTATTTGTTTTAACATTTCGTGAAAAGAAGCTCATTTGTGTCTAAGAATATTTTATACCGAAGACACGGGACCTTAAAATGGGCCAGCAACAGGTGTGAGCAACTTACATAGACAGTGAACCGGTCGGTTATGTCATTTAAATGTGTATCCTTTTGTAACACAATACCTATTTCAAATTAGGAAAATGGCGGCGGATATACCTATTTATAAATTAATCAATGCTGATACCTACAAACAGGTCAAAGATGTCATTTCATTATGCGAAAAGAGTCAAAATGTTAATATCACCATAAAATATAAATTTCAGGAATCATCATCATCATCTCAGCCGAAAGACGTCCACTACTGGACAAAGGCCTCCACCAAGGATCTCCACAATGATCGGCCCTGAGCTGCCCGCATCCAGCGGCTTCCCGCGACCCTCACCAGATCGTCGCTCGGTCCACCTTGTGGGGGGGCCTGCCCACACTACGTCTTCCGGCGCGCGGTCGCCATTCAATAACCTTTCTGCCCCAACAGCCGTCGGTTATACACGCAATGTGATCAGCCCATTGCCACTAAAGTTTAGCGATTCTTCGGGCTATGTTGGTGACTCTGGTTCGCATCGTTCCTGATTCGATCACACAAGGAAACTTCAAATTGTAATTTCAGGAATAAGTCGAGTTATTTAAAAAATAATAAATACAAGTTGATTTTTCAATATCAATTAAGGAGTAGTTTTGTTTGAATTTGAAATTTTAATTAGATTATAGTTCCTGCAAGTTTTCCGGTGTAGATTATAAAATAAAGCTAATAATAGATACAAAAACTGACTCTTAATTTAGTATTAAACTTCGGCATTCAAATATTGAAGTAACCGGGAAACAAACTTATGCAAAGTAATTGCATATTTATGAATCTGTGCTTTTTGTATAATTATTTAATCCAATCCTTTTTACTCAATTCTAATTTGAAAACGTTACAAAGGATATGTATTTTCCTTCAATCTATATAATCTCCCTGATCCTATTAATAATAAAATTTTAATAACGTTCGAATTAAAAAAAAATTCTTTTTAATTAAAACATTTGCTAGAGCTGCACTTACAATGGGATTTAGGAAAAATAAAAAAGGACGGGATAAAATAAGAGTAGGAAGCATTTTTCTAAAACAGTAATTTGGAGTCGGTTAATTAGGATCCTACTAAAACGGTTTCTAGAAAATCTAGACAATAACTCCCGTTTATTCAAAGTAGTTTAGTAAACCAGTACGCAGTTAATCAATCCACGTGTCTGTCTAATCAACGATTTAAGTAATGTTCGTTATCCCGTGATTGGTTTAAAATATTCTCCTCAGACACTGGAGCCGCGTCGTGCGCTTGCGACGAATCACAGATCATTCGTGAGTACACTGCACAATCTCAGCCTAAACTATTCATTTATTGTAATTATACCACACGTGGACGGCGTACTTGGTTCACGGAATTTCCACACATTATTTAAATACGAAATTACCAAATAATATACCTATTTGCTTCCAAAAATGTCTGAAATCTTTAAGGTAACATATGTGTTACTATTACAAATGTTAAATGATTGTGTACACTAACTATTATAGACAGCAATTGAATTAAAAAAAGGAAAATTACAAGTAATCTAATAAGGAAGGGCAAATGCAAGTTTAACCTCGGAATACAACCAGATACCGAAATGAGTGTTCTGTGGGCGGAAAGTGAGTAGGTAACAAGATATCTTTAATCAGAAAATCTTAAATTGGAATGTAGCCGTTCGTTTAGCAACTTGTAAAATACTACAAAGCTGCTTAATTACTCACTAATAATGCAATACATACAGTTACACGAGTATAGTATACTTAGAATAAAATCTAGTAAATTTTATTGAAATTCCCTTCACATTTTAAACAAAGTACAAGCCAAGTTTTATTTATACTACGATATCATTATTTAAGGTTTTCTCTACAAACACTTATTGCATCGAATCATTTTAAATTTAAAAATCCTTTATCAATAACCTTGTGGCCAAATAATTCACACAAAGCAAACGTAGTTTTGATACGCACTCAACGTGAAGATGTATCGAATGCTTATCATGTGTAGCTTAACTTGAAGTTAAAATAACAACTAGTCAAATGTTAAGAGTGGTTCAAGATAGCATTCTCAGAAGAGCGGTCAAGGACACAGCAGGGCCTTGAACTATGAGCGACTCGGTTCGATGCCTACCCGCAATCAAAAGTTAGCCAACAGTTTGTGCAACCCGGCTTAGCGGCTAGCTCAATGAATTTCGTAGACTTTGTTGCAAATTATGGAGAGTGGTTAATGGAGACTGGAGACCTAGAGACCAAGATCAACCTTAAAGGTTTTTATAAAAATTGTGTATCATTGATTTTCCAATTTTGTTTTTTTGGGCCTAATTTATGGTTGAACCACCAAAAAATGTATTAGTGAACTCTAGACCTCGCAAACCATATTGAAGAAATTAAAAATACACAATTTACTAATAAATAAAACCAGATCACAAAAGTACACGAAGATCGGTTGAGAAAAGCGCATACGAAAGTATTTTTACTAACACTGAAACAGAAACGCTTTGCGCGCTTAAATCGGAAGAAAAATTAACAGGTCACATCAGGTCACATAGATTACAGTAATGTTGTGGTAAGTATAATTTGTTTTGTGACACAATACCAATTTTCGGGTTTAACACCGCCGGAACCATGGTGGGTGGCCTGCGTTTTTCCATATAATTATTTGACTTTCTTTACTTTCTCTCAAGTGTTGCATAAAGTGGAGTTGAATAGAAGAGAAAAGTATATAATTTTCTAAAATATAAAATAATTAACTCCAAGTAAGCTCAGCGAGAGGACTTGATGAAGGCTACTGACGACGCTATTCGTGTGGCTGGTTTTTGGGCCGAGACTGTCTGAGTTTGCTGTCGACTCGAAAAGAAGAAGAAGTAAGCTCAAGCATTTCTGATAATTTATTTCAATCGCGTTTATTGCGGCTCTTGAATTAGACAACTCTGAGGCAAATGGCAATCCGAGTACAGAATATGCCATCATCTTCTCTTATCTTATCTTATTTAGCCTAAACTGGCCCACTGCTGGGCAAAGGCCTCCCTCTTTTTCTTCCACTGCTCCCTATCATGAGCTAGCCATCATTAAGTTGTATAATATTCTGATGATTAAAATAATATTTCACTACATCAAAATAACCTCAGCTATATCTACGAGTTTAAGCTGGTCAAAAGACTAAATAATTATAAAATATAAAGGTCAAAAGTATGCCGCATCTGCTCATAGTGAATTGAAAATGAATCATCGGTACATAAGAAGAGGCGCGGCTTTAACTAACTTGATATGTAAAATATATAAAATGCTGTCCGTGAATTTTCGAATATAACTACGTACAAACGTCAAAAGATCCAAATTGTGTCATATATTATCATTTATGAATTTGCGCTAATTGGCTATCCTGCTACCTTTTGCAACCTTGCAACTCAGATATACTCAGTGTGCAGGTTTCCTCAAGATGTTTCCTTCGCCGTAAGAGCGTCGAATAACGTACATATGAATTCGAAAATCGAAAACACATTGGCACGCGCCGAGGTTTGAACCCACGAACTTTGGAATGGAAGTTAACGGCCTTCGCCACTTGGCCACCGACGCTCTATGATAGCTGTCAAAATTGACTGTACCTTTCTGCTGCCCCGCACCCCGCAGGCACCGCGGGACACCGCCGGTGGTGTTCGGGGGTGTTTTACATAGCGCCTAACACCATTGACTTGTAGTTGTTATTCAAAAGGAAGTAGCTTCTCAAAACGCGTTTTCTGTATGTAGTGACCGCCCAGTGCCATGGGTATTACTGTAATATATCCGTATGTGTATGCGCACCTGTTTTCCCCATAGACGTGGTAGTTGACCGCGCGCGCCATGAGTATGGCCACCATGGGCCGCAGCGCCTTGCCCTGCCCGTCGAAGTAGTATGTGGCTATGGTGTTCAGCTCCTCCTGGTTCGTGTTGCGCTCCAATTCCTGGGACAGAAACACTACACTCCATTTGGGAACTTCACATACGCACTACACTTAACATACGGTTAAAGATATACCATATCTATATTTATATAATACGAGCTGTCCGCCCACGGTTAAAACAGAGCAGGCCGAAAACTAGTGCTATGCAAGTCAGTTGCTGAAATGAAATGTAATGATTTATTTTTAACTTTTGGACACTTTTTATCACTTAGTTAAGTCAAATAAAGTAACATTTAGTGGCGAGTTCAGCAAGGCAAAATGTGCGGTCTTTTGTGGAGAAGAGCTCGCCGAATAAACTCCACAAGCGTCGCATCTTTTAAAAATTATATATATTTTTTAATAAGTAATAATAGGTACAATATATCTTAATAAATTAAAATTATATTAATAACCAACTCAAGCAACCTCATTCCCATGGAGATCTGTCTTCTAAATAATCAGATATCTTGTAATATGCATTTTTAATCAATTTTTGCTTAACTACAACTTTAACGCTGCTAGCGTTATACTGAGCTTGACCCTCGCCAAAATACTGCTACCATAGAAATAAGACCGCCTGTACTTTCCGATGCTATTGTACATCAAAACAGAGAATATGAAGCAAAAACTACGAGTTATTTTCGTAGAGCCAAGTTTCACGTAGCACTTTGTTGCTACGGTTTCGTAGAGGTTGCTACGAAACTAAAAAGAGGGTAATATACTCGTACATGCGTCAAATTTGTCTTACACGTATATTACTGAAATAACCTATAAGATATTGTACTATATATAAATAATTTATGACCATGACTTTCTTCACTCTTCTTTCTTTTCTTTTCTCAAGGACATAAAATATAACAGGATTCCGTTTGTGTTAAAAATATCTTTGTATAACCTAGAGCTAGTCGACCAGCCAGTCCGGAGTACTATACAGTTTCTTGTAAGTCGTAGACTACTAAAAAACCTGCATAGTTTTATGATCAGAATCATTTCGGTTTGGTATTCAATGACTCACAATGTCTTTTGAAACAGGATTTGGGTTTGATTATATAAGATTTTGATAGTGGACACCTGGCCTATAAATTTGGCTATAACTACTATTATACAAGTTTTTGGTATTTTAATCTGTTAGCAAGTAGGTAAAAAGGTCGGGATGTGTAGGCTATGACGCGCGTAACTTATGGTTTTGAGATCGATGTGCTAATTTACATGAATATAAACGGGTATAGACTAACGAACACGTGATATTTTGTGTTTTTTTTTATGGTTCCGTACCTCAAAAACAAAAGACGGAGCCTTTATAGGGTCACTCGGGTCTGTCCATTCATCCATTCTTCCGTGTGTTAGCGCCTATTACCTCCAAAACTACTGGACCGATTGTTGGTACACGTATGTAAATCCGTGACCCAAATACAGACGTGTAACAATAAAAAATTAATTTGAAACATGGAGGCCACTTTTCGGTGAATTCGGTGATACTATTTTCTTAAATAACTTCATAACTATTTATAGTAAAAATGTAAAATGATATATTTGAAATCGTTAAATCGTTACACGAGCCATGATATAGTTAGTAAAACTTTTGTTTTCAATGTCTAGTTTACCACCCAAATGTGGCCTCCTTGTTTGAAATTCATTCTTTCACAATCATTTAATGTCACAAATCCGACTGGGTCACGGATTTGCATACGTGCATCAAATTTGAACTCGATCAGTTCAGTTGTTTCGGTTGATGATGAAGAACTTCGCTTGTACGGAACCCTCTCCAGGCGACCACAACTCGCACTTGATAACGTTCTTCATTTCGAGTTCAAAGACTTACGTTTTTTTTATGAAACAGGCGGTAATACCCAGAATTCAAAGGTTATACCTATAAGTTCAATTTTAAGATACCTACTTCTATTAAAATTGAAGATTTTGTGTTTAAATATTTGACTCGCGAAGCTTGTAAAACTTTTGTAATTTTTTAAAGAAACTTGGTTTGTAAATAAAACGGTGGATTATCAAATTTTTCAGCGGGAAAATCTAATACCTAGAGGAAAAATCAGGCATGAATGCTAGTCCAGCCGTGGGCAGATAGCAAGTCTTAGTAAAAAAAGTAAAGAGCTACTTAGTATTCTTTTGTTTTTTTTTTCTTTAGAGGATTCAGTTTAGTATTTTGACCTTCTCACGAGTTCTGCAGGTTTGAGATTGCTCTGGGCACGTCTCTTATCGACTCGTATACAATGCGGTGCACTTTAAAATTTCTCACACTAAATAAAACATGAGAAATAGTACAGCTTTGTCAGTTATATTCGCTACACAGATAAAGCGCGATAACAATAAACTATATTTAACTAACAGTCAATTAATCTTTTGGTGCAACGTCCTGGTTTATTCTTCTTGTAAGGAACCTAAGACTGCCTCGAAAATATTACTATTTTAACTGCACATAAGGCCGTCAGTCAACACACCCTTTCTTTCCTAATATTTCCGTGTACCATTACTCGTGAACAATAAAGTATTCTCAAATCTAACATAAACTTCATGAAATACACCATTCAGACATCTTTCAAGAGGTTTTCGTATGTCTTTTTGCTGCTTTTAGCGTATCGCGAAGATTTCGCAAAGCGATTTTCTGCAGTCTGCCGCAACGCAAACTGACAAAAGAATCTTCAGCGTTGACAAGACAATATGCATGCCGGCATTAAGATTGCGAAACACCTAAATTATTATCATTGACGTGCATCTGTTTCTACTGAGCGAACAGCTACCGACATTTAGGCTGCGTTTCTACCAGAGATGAGCGAGGAAGCGTAGAGAGCGATGTGTTTGTAAAGTAGAGACAAGGTCGACGTTTCCTTCACGATGTTTTACGAATCTATCAACTCGTAGCGTTGCTGAGGTCCAAGGCTCCCTTGAACCGCCCCTAGATGCGTTGGTATGATTATTGATTACTTTGGGGTAGACCCTGCCGCTCCCCGCAAGTCCGGTGAAGCTTGATTCTTCTTGCTAGGCTTGAACTGCATCAAAATGAGATAACTCTGATACGCAGAATTTTAGCGACACAAGGGTAGGTCAACTCAAAAAATAAATTGTGTTTTAATACTTAATAGAATCCCTTCATTTGCCTCGCTTAGGTCAGTAAAGCGATTTTATTGGTTCTTTACAAACAAATCCCTCGCTATGAATCTTCGCTCATCACTGGTGGAAACGCCGCCTTAGGCCCATATGAATATGTAATTGAATATGCGCGCGCAGACAATAGTGAGGCAACAGGTGTCCCACGATTTATCACACTGACCACAGCTTATGAGCATCAAAATGAGTTAACTCAGTTCTAATGGATGTTTTGTTATGCCCACGCGCCGTAGTTTAGCATTTTGAGTACGAAATTATGTAATTTGGCGCAAATTTTAATGACAAGGAACTAACTGGTTGGCCGTGATCGATCAAACTGGATTTTTGGCGTCTTTATTGTAATTAGATACTTTATGACATCTGTTAAAATTTTGGTATGGCCAGCGCGGCAAAAAGTATCTACCACTATAACAAACAACTGTACGACATCCTATTAAAGTGAATAGGCCTTAGTCGCTGGCGCAGTTCGAGTAGGTCAACTTCACACACACCCTTAGATTGAATTTATTCGCAGGTCTATTCAGGTTTCCTCACGATGTACAGAAGCCAGCATATGTGATTGGACATTCGCACATGAAATTCACCCCTACCGCTACGGAATACGGGCGCCCTCAAGGTCAACATGTTACATCTACTTTAGGTAATTATAATTTAGAAAACGTACATAATTTATGATCCAAAAATGGAAAACACATTAGTAAGTACCGAGGCTTGAACCCTTTAGGTTGTAACGAGGTGCATTGTGTGCTACCTCGTTGCCACGTTTTCTACTTCATTTCTCATCTCATTTACCATTTTCATCTAAATTCAAATATATTTAATTTTGGAATTCATCCAAAATCATCCGTCAATCATCCATTTTTTATTATTCATTCCATCTCCAACTTTTGCTTTCGTAACATCTGTGTTTTCATTATTTTCAAATGTGTTTGTGTTTTTGTTATTATCACTATCTCAATACTATACTAGTGAAAGTTTAAAAGTCTTTTACTTCTTATTTGTCATCCTAGTAAACTAAATTCGGTGTGTGTGCCGGCCATACTTCTTTCTTACTCTTCATCTTAAACGTAGTTACCCCGCAGGGTCGCCAGGACCTAGACGAGCCGCGGGTGTAACAAGGTTAACCTCGAAACCCTCACGAGCGACAAGCAAGGAAAACAAACAAGCAAGGAAATGAAAATGGGAAATATTTAAAAGTATATCGGGTAAGTTTTGATAGGAATTTGTTTAAGCCTGGCGTGCGTTTGCGAAACGCTTGCAAGACGGGTTTGGTGTCGGCATGCTTGCGACTACGAGCTGCTCTGACTAAACCTCACCCATGTAACCTCACCCGATATGTTACTGTGCCGTTCCATTACACGTATGCTTCGGATGATGACGGTACTGTATATAAACTAGCGATTACTTAGATACTAGCTTAACGCCCGCCCCGTTGCTGTGATTATCAGCTATACTAACTGTCTTTTTTTCGACTTTTCCGTACTTAATTTTTAACTATCCCACGGGAACTCTTAAATTTTTCGCGATTAAAAGTATCCAAAATGTTGACCGGGGTTGTAAGTTACTAGCATGCAAAATTTCATTCAAAAAGGTCCAACAGTTTTGGAGATTAGACAAACAGAAAAACAAAAATATTAAAAAAAAATCTGGATATGTTCTATGTCGCTTCTTACATTGCCCTGCGCCGATTTTTAGCATTTTTTTCTATGTACAGATTTTCGGCGTCTTTTATTATATGTATAGATTATTGCAAAGTTTAATTAAAATCCATTCAGCAGTTTTTGCGTAAAAGAGTAACAAATATCCATCCATACATCCTCACTAACTTTTGCATTCATGATTTTAGTAGGATTGATAATAATATCCTGATCCTGATTGACATCAATCGGCACAAGGTAGCCTGAAGAAGTTGCGTGAACCTGCCATTTATATTCAAACTGATATCGTATCGACACTTTTAGATTGTTTGTTCTCTTTTTTATTGCTTGCTTCCTTGCTTTTTGTACATTCGTTTGAGACGAGACTTTGTTTGAGCAAAGCCAAAGCTAACTTCAGATATGACGTCATGAAGTGTTTTTAAAAAACCTATGATGATTAAAAAAAAATTAATTTTGAGACCATCAATGCATACATACATCCACCCTCACAAACTTTCGCGTTTATAATATTAGTAGGATGCATTTTACAAAGCTAAACAAATGTATTTTTAAGTACCGAATGAACCGTAAATAATCGTGATTTTTTTTTATTGTTTTTGCGTTGAAAAATTTAATGATATTTTTTTAAGCGAATACAATACATACAGAGTGTAATAATGTCACCTAAGGGGCTCCTAAACTGATAGTGGCGCCGCCCTTCGTTAAAAAATAGTTACTCGCTGAGTAAACAATTTTTCAAAAATCCGGTAGTCATTTTAAAGATTTGATGTTTTAGGATAGCAGCAAACAAGTCTGTTATTTTAGGTTCGATATAGTTACAGATATAAAATTTGCAAAAAGTGGCCGTTTTTAGCAACTTTTCTATCTGTTACAGTGGACTTTAATAAATACAGTTCATGGCCTTTATTAGCACGCCAACTTCAATATAATCTACCGAATTAAAAAAAAATTCCTCGCGAGTAATTTTTTTTAACAGATGGCCGCGCCGCGCCACAGCCTTGGGTAGCCCCTTAGCACAAAAATGCTAAAAATGTGAAAAGGGAATAATTTAGAGGCCTTGTACTTAGATGATTTCTATGTTGTTAATGTGTCAACATTGTTCGTCTACCACGACACGAGGCGAGTGGCGGCCGAGTGCGGTTTCGCAGCGTACCGCAAATTACCAGACAAGGTTTTTTAACTACTAGCCCTTTGTCTAAACTGTAATAAAAAAAGAAACAATATAGAGTGAGAGCAGTGCAGGATTAAAATTATTAAAAAAAAATTTTTTTTTTGTTTCATTTTAAAATGTTTATTTATTCAAAAAACTGCGCAAACTTAGCAATAGATGGCTACGCTACGCACAAAAAAATATTTTAAGGTATTTAATCTCATTTCAGTCAGAAGCCTAAGGCGGTTTTATAATTCCGACACCAGGGTTTGTGAGGTAGGTTAACCTCGAAACCCACACGATATGCATGCATGCATGCATCTCAGTAATATCTCGCATCGATCGTTTAATACGACCTTAATTAGCAAAATCAAATCTTTAATATACATACATACATACAGTCACGCCTCTTTCTCGTAGGGGCACGGTATGGCAAGGAGTAAAGTTGCACCAACCCGCACTGGGCCAACGTGATCGACTGAAGCCTTAACTCTGTAGCGAGGTCCCTTTTGCAACCTCATTTTCACCTCATTTTCCATTTCTTTCTAGTCTAAATTCAAACATTCAATTTTGGAATTCATTCGTCATATACACGTCATCCTCGTATTTATTAAAAAATTGAAATTTCATAAAGAATACTTCACCATGTAAATAAATATTAAATAATATATTAACAGTGACAGTTCAACGTTCCTATTATTTCGTGCGTAAACCTTCAATAGGCTCGCCACGGACCTGGAGAGCCGCAGGCGTGACAACTCAAAGGGTAGCTCAGGCCCCTCGATGGGGACTTGTGTTGGCTGATAAATAAAAGCTTATTTGAGCTCTGTGTAGTGTGACGGTGAGGTGCGCATGTTCATAAGCGGGGAACAGGGTCAATGTCCAAGTTTCGCGCGGTTTCACACGCCACTTTCCATCTCGGCTATTGCAACGACCATTCGTTATTGCGGTGTCATCAAATTACAATCATTTGTTTGATATTCGAACGTTCAATATTTTCATATATCTGTAAAAAAGAACTAAATCAGTCTGCGTTTAGTCTGGATTGCCAAAGTGTCACGGAGGAATCATGGGATCAAAAATATTTTAGCATTTTTACCTAAATTCTATCACAGTATTTTTAGGAATCTCTAAACCATATTATATAAAACGCAAACAAAAGTTTAAGCACAATGCCATTTGACTATTTTTAAATCCTATGAATATTATTAACGCGAAAGTTTGTGAGGATGGATGGATCAATGTATGTTTGTTACTCTTTCACGCAAAAACTACTAAATGGGTTTTAATGAAACTTTACAATAATATAGGTTATAACATCAGAATAATACATAAGCTACCTTTTACCTAGGGAAATATTTCATTGCCACGGGAAAAACTGTTAGCGCGAGTAGAGCCGCGGGGTGGAAAGCTAGTCATATCATATCGTACTCATACTAATATTATAAAGAGGAAAGATTTGGATTTTGTGTGTGTATGTGTGTGTGTATGTTTGTAAAGAATAAACTCAAAAACTACTGAACCGATTTTAAAAATTCTTTCACCATTAGAAAGCTACATTCACCCTGAGTAACATAGGCTACTTTTTACCGCGGGAAAAATCCTCATTCCCACGGGAAAAAGTGTTAACGCGGGCGGAGCCGCGGCGGAGAGTTAGTATTATATAAAGCGCAAACGAAATATTAAGCACAATGCCATTTGACTATTTGTAAAGAAGTATATGAATTAAACATGCACACTAAGCATAAAAATAAATAAACTTGAGTAATTTTAAATGAACAGAAGAGGTCACAGAATATGAGACAATCTGCGGTTTAGATTCTGTCGAACTAACAAGTCTTGTTGTCTTACACCGCATCCTGTTTAGTAATTCGTCAATATTTGGTATAAAAAGTCTTACGTGCACTCCCGAATATAGAAAATTAGCACCATGACAACTCACTTTGAGCAGATAAAGGCATATCTTCGTTGTTCTATGTCCATTTATAACGATATTTAATAATTTTCGCTAACCATGTGTTATTATCATTACAGTATTAATTTCGTCTGAACGACATCCTGTTTACTAAGGCCTTCATACATCTCTTGAACATTTACTGTGATCGTCATACTCGTTTCATTTTCTATTAACTCTTAATCAGTTAGGTAAAATGGAGTTCTTTTTTTAATTCACCTATGCTTGTGTCGAAAAAGTACGACTAATCAAGCTTCACCGGACTTGCGGGGAATTGGAAGACTCTACCCCAATAAAAAGTCATATACCAACGAGTCTAGGGGCAGCTCGAGGGAGCCTCGGACCACGGCCTAGCGCGTTGATACTGAAAAACATCGTGAAGGAGACGACGACGCCTGAGGGGCTCCGTCTCTGATTATCAATTTTGATTTTGGTTATGGCCGCGCCCCCGCCGGCGGGTACGGGCGTTGTTATCTGAAGGGTAATTATTACCTGAAGGGCAAAATTGAGTTGTAATTAGGTGTGTAATATGTTCTGTTTAAAAAACTACGACTTAGAGACTTTTAATAATAAAACTAGCATATCCGCGCTGTTTTCAACTTTCACGTGAATAGTCTCAGGTTAAAAATTAGATCTAAGATTTATGGGTGAAAATGGAACAAAAAGTCAAGTGAAACTCAAATCAATTTTTCCAACACAGGTTTTTTCCCTCTTATTCGAGATTTTTACACATTCTACACACAGGAAAATCTCAAATATTTTGTGGTTAGACCTAGACCTTCGGTATTATTTAAAAACCTATAACGAAGAACGAACTTAGTTTTTATTTATTTAGACAAACGCTCAGGTTCGTTCCTGGTGCAGAGGTTGTCCGTGGCGATTCAACGCGGCAACGCGGCGAGTATCATGGGCACCTTTGCTCCGGGAACGAAGATGGGTGGGCTTTTTGAAAACTGACAAGTTTTTTTTTATTTGATGGAGTACATTATCTGTATTAAACAATATTTTTTTACTGTATTAAATATTTCAATAAAACACTGAAAAGTTGCATTTGATAGTTGCCAATGAATATACGAGGAGGAGCGTTTAGAAATGTGCAACCAGCGGTGCAACATTCACAGGGCCTAGTTGTGGACGAGTTTTCCAAACGGAAAGTAGGCGAGCCGCCTCCCTCCGTGCGCGCGCGCATCCACTCCGCGGATCCGGAGTCACTAAACCCTTCGCACGCTTTTACATTCTTTATTTGTACATGAACTTAGAGTTGAGAATGCTGTGCCCTCCCTATGTGTGTATTTTAGGCAGGACGACTGTTTTGTTTTTTCGTTACTTTACTTACACAATTCAGGATAATATAAACTTTATATATATTTGCAAATAATTCAATTATTTAACTGAAATAATAAGAAACCGTAAAAAAAATTATTTATGCAACAGAACATTTAATTTTGTTGTTTAATTGCATCTTTTTACTTTTTATTTTGAACTATTGTAAGTTTTTATTTTCCTTGTTAGTTACTTATTATTATATAAATCAAATTTTTTTAGCAATGACTTCTTACTGACTGTAATAAATCAACTAAACTGCAACCTCATTTAGACGAATTTAGCGAATATCCCTACTTCACTTGAAACGCTAATAAATAATATGACAAGGGTTTTACGTTTGTTTGCACGTAACTTGACGTTGTGTGCAGAAGTGATAAATGTATCTAACAACAATTATCGCCGATGCGCGAAGTTGCCCAACCATCGCCGCCCGCGCACCGACACGTGTCGTGTCTTTGACACACTTCCCGATCAATGGACACGCGCTGACCAATACACTCGCCTCTATTCACAATAATAAATAAACAAACAATCATTATTTTTAGTCATAGCAAATTGTGATACGCTGATTGCGACATTAATAACTTTGATTGAAAAATTAAATGGCAAACTCAAAAAGATAAGAGTAAAATTGTATTTGCGTGCGACCTTATTAGAGACGTGCCTATTGGTAGTTCATAAAATTAGATTTTTAAGGATTTATAAATGAATTAAATTGCAGAGCATAAACATCCGTCATTTTTCAGCAAACTGTATCACAAAAAGAAAGCTCAGAATTACTAATCATTTCAATAAAATACGAGGATTGTACGTACACGTTTTGTCAACAAATCTGTGCACTTTTGTTATTGTTTATGTGATAGATAACTAAGTATATTTTACGAGGATTTATGTCAAAATATAAATATGTGGGGCTCACACACGGCCATCTGACCCCAAAGTAGGCAGAGCCTGTACTATAGGTGTCAGACAGCCATAATATATAAATATACAATATCCAGATATAAGGCAAACACAAGTACTCATCACACGAATGTTTGCCCTGGGCGGAATTCGAACCCGCGACCCTGAAATCCCGGACATAAACTAGGTACGTCCACACTCATAATTTTTCAAACAATAGAATAGAATACTTTTTATAGCACACCACAAAAAACAAGGAATATAATAAACGTGTACGAATGGGCAATATTGCTAAGGCAGACAAACAACCCAAACTATAATGGTAACTGTAATGAACGAGCCAGCATGTAAACTTGCCAAAATACTACATTCTTTTCACGTACGTTAACAAAATCACGAAAACAACATTTTTACAACTAAACGAAACAAGTTTGTGACCTCAATCAATTGCGAAAACGCGTGGGTGCAGATTTGCATCACCGTACCTTTTACATAAACTTATATTTAAATTATATACGCCACATTAAAATCATTAATTAAAAAATAATAATTTATGAAAATCTTTTAAATCTTCATTTCGTTTAAGCTTGGATTTTTATTTGAAATTGTATCTCAAGTAAAAGAGGCAATAATGTAAGCGAAAGTTATTTAATTTCAAGGCCAGCATATTGGCACAGACTTCAAATGTATCAAATTATTTTCGTCTTGTAGAGCATGTCACGTGAGGTAAACATGACGTTAGGTACCTACTAAAGGCACATCTGTTTTGACAGATTTAGAACTAATTATAATTGAGTTTCAAATCGTACTATTCAATTAAAAATAAATTCGAAAGTTGAAGTTGAAAGTACCTTTAATTCAATCTGCAATCGGGTGAATAAGACTAGTATTATAAGAAATATAGCGAAGAAAGCGATTGCTACAAGGGGGGGAGGGTTTGTCTTTAGCAGATTACCTAATTGATGAAATTTTATGAAAGTAAGTGAACTAGAAACAACTGACACGAAAAATTTTAATCATTTTTATTATGTCATAAAATGTTTGATAACTTCTTAGAGCAACGCGGGCCTTCCGTACCGGAAGGGAGTAGCCATACGACACATTACCCCTCTGTCAATTGTATATGCCCAATGGGCATGTGCGTTTATAAAAACCAGTTGCGGTCGGATCTCTTCGTAGACCGAGTCTAGTCACGCAAGTGAACAGCCGTAGTATCAAAAATGCCTAATTACTCGGTTTTTTGCTGTAAAAAGAGGTCTGGTAAATCAAGTTTACAAAAAGATAGTGTTAATTTCACATTTATAAGTAAATTCATATCGTATTATAGCTATTAATACAGTTAAATACGAAATTCCCAAATTTATTTCTTATTTGTTGACGAATTTGTTCAGCAACATCTAATCCGCCCGCCAGTACAAAAACAGATCGGTCGCGCGATAAATCCGACTTTCGGCGAGAAGTCGCTTGATACGTGTTATGGCAACGTAATTCTATGGTTGCTATGGTAAAACAAGACAATGTGTGAGTTATGACATGACTCATCCGTACACTAAATTGTTACTGTAGTATTAGACTGAGAGCCAGCGACCTAATTCTTCATGTGGCTTCAGCTGTATTGACACTTCGTTAGCTACTTCCCTGAACAACCATTTCCTATAATCTTCGTGCTGGCAGGCCGCGAGCGGTGGGTGCGGGTGTAGTGGGGTGGGAAAAAAAAAAAAAAAAAATGTGGCTTCAGCTGTATTGACACTCCGTTAGCTACTTCCCTGAACAACCATTTCCTATAATCTTCGTGCTGGCAGGCCGCGAGCGGTGGGTGCGGGTGTAGTGGGGTGGGGAAAAAAAAAAAAAATGTGGCTTCAGCTGTATTGACACTCCGTTAGCTACTTCCCTGAACAACCATTTCCTATAATCTTCGTGCTGGCAGGCCGCAAGCGGTGGGTGCGGGTGTAGTGGGGTGGGGAAAAATAATAATAACGTGGGCTCAGCGACTTTAATTTTTTTTTCAAACAGTTGCTCTGTACTCCCTGTGCACCCAAAAGAAAAATTAAATCGATCGCGTGGTGGGAAGGGGTTGCCAGCGTTAATTAAAAGTACCAAAATAATAATAAAAATAAAAGTACCCATTCTTTGGGGCTTACATATTGATTAATCTCGCGTCAGAAAAAAGTCAATACAGCTGAGCCCACATAAAAATTATTATTATTTTGGTACTTTTAATTAACGCTGGCAACCCCTTCCCACCACCCGATCGATTTAATTTTTCTTTTGGGTGCACAGGGAGTACAGAGCAACTGTTTGAAAAAAAAATTAAAGTCGCTGAGCCCACATTTTTTTTTTTTTCCCCACCCCACTACACCCGCACCCACCGCTTGCGGCCTGCCAGCACGAAGATTATAGGAAATGGTTGTTCAGGGAAGTAGCTAACGGAGTGTCAATACAGCTGAAGCCACATTTTTTTTTTTTTTTTTCCCCACCCCACTACACCCGCACCCACCGCTCGCGGCCTGCCAGCACGAAGATTATAGGAAATGGTTGTTCAGGGAAGTAGCTAACGGAGTGTCAATACAGCTGAAGCCACATTTTTTTTTTTTTTTTCCCCACCCCACTACACCCGCCCCCACCGCTCGCGGCCTGCCAGCACGAAGATTATAGGAAATGGTTGTTCAGGGAATAGACTACAGGCCCGTGTTAAAAAAATTATGGGTCATTTGAACCACCAGATGACCTATATAGAACGATATAAGAGCATAAAATAATAAGATTCAGCATTATGCCGTCACTTGTAAGCTGTCCAACTGAGTGCAGGTGAGAATTCAAAAGTAGGTAGGTAGAGTGAGTGCATTTTGGTCATATATTTTTGTACGGCATTCTTACCATCGATAGATCCATGAAAAATAATAAGAAAACGCGTAGTGCCGTAAAAAAATGGTGCGCCAAAAAGTCGGATTTTTTTTTTATTTTCCGACAATTACCAGGGTAAATTTGGTCATTTAATTTTGTACGGCATCAGTTTCATACTATTTCAATACTGCTTCTAATCCATTATTTCGCAACGCCGTACAAAAATCATGCGACAAGGGGAAAAAGCCGAGGGTTGCAACCCCCTTTCTTTCACCTGCACTCAGTTGGACAGCTTACAAGTGACGGCATAATGCTGAATCTTATTATTTTATGCTCTTATATCGTTCTACATAGGTCATCTGGTGGTTCAAATGACCCTTTTTTTTTTAACACGGGCCTGTAGTCTAGAAGTAGCTAACGAAGTGTCAATACAGCTGAAGCCACATGAAGAATTAGGTCGCTGGCTCTCCTACTATATCGTCTTTACAGTGATTTGTTTTGTATGTAAGGATGCGGAACTGCACTTGTGTGCACATTTCCCCCCCCAAAAAATGACAGAAAAATTTGCCTACAGTAAAATCGCTATGCGTACTCCCTTCCGGTACGGAAGGCCGGCGTTGCTCTAAGGATAACTTAATTAGTTTGAATTATCTAATTTTATATATTAATATAAAAATATTTATAGTCAGTGAACACTTTTAACATTTAAGAATGTAAACCAGCGTTTCCAGATATCCCGATTTTTAAATATAAAATGAAATGTCCCGCTTTTCGGGGATACTTGACCGTGCGTGCAGCGTACCTAACGATAGAGTATATTTTAAGCCATTTAAAACATCATACTTTTATTAAAATACATTTTCTATGGCTATTTTTGCTATTTACCTATTGTCACATAAACGTAAACTAGTATTTTTAATTAGAGGCCAAAGATGTAAACAAAGAAATGTCACTGTCGAAGTGACATTCCAGCTATCAAAAACATTTTCTTTTTTATCCAAACTATAAAAATGAGTTTTGCAAATCTAGCCAAAATATTTTTAAATTTTAATTAGGTAGGAGTAGGTTCCATAGTGCTCTTTTACACACTTGAGCAGTGTAAAAAACGAATCAACAACAAACTTAACAAAAAACAATTTATCGCTAACACAGAACAAGGATCGCATTCGGGACGCATCAGACAGAAGCCGAGAAACCGAATGACAGCCGAAACAAAATGGCGTCCTTGCGTTTGACTTTTTATCTTTGGCGAAAAGACAAAAGAAAAAGTCATCCAAAGGTTACGAACATCTTCAGTGTTGCAATGAGCATATTTTTTTACAGAGGAAATAATTGTTTTCCTATAAATAAAAAGTATATTGCAGCTATTCAAATTTTTTTCTGACTTAGTATGTATAGTTGTTACAGAAGTGTTACAAACCTGTTTCAATGAAATTTTATCTATTTTTTTTACTTAAAATCATAAATAGTCATAATTGTCGATTTAGATTTCTTTTTATTGAAATGGTAACATCTTTGTTTACATTTTTGGTCTCTAATTAGGAATACTAGTTTAGGTAATTTAAAACTCAGATAAAAAATAAATATTTTCTGTTTATATAGGCGCAGTATAAAGGCGTGTTTTTACTATTTCCGGCTTTCGACGAAAGAATCCCGCTTTTTACACTAAAAATGGTTCAAAATCCCGACTTAACAAAATAAAAATGTGGCAACGCTGATGTATACTGATGATGTCCGACGACAAAATACTAAAATAGGCATTATGTGCAATTGAATTACCGTTTTAATGAACTGACATTAGATTTCCAAACTAAATGATATGAACATTTGGTACATAATAAGTGCACTTAGCTGTCGGCGGCGGTTAGAACGTTCACACGACCGAGCCACACTAAACCACGAACATAAGCGAGGCTG
>OX419589.1:4028466-4110559 GCA_948473455.1 Teleiodes luculella | reverse complement strand
TGCAAAGAAGATTTCTATTCTTTCTTTCTGTGTTATCTATATAAATGTAATACTTTCCATGAGAAAGAAAATAATTTTGAGTATTTTAAAACTACAGAGTTTAAGTGGCAGCTTAGCAAAAACTGAACATGCTTAACCAATGGATCTGATCAACTTTCACAAAGAAACTTTTCTCTGAAACGATAAAAAAAATGTATACTTCTCCGTACAATGTGTCCAGTTTAAATTACTATTTTACAATAGAAGCGATTTTTTTGTTTGCGAAAGATATTTTGCGACTGAGCGTGTGTTTACAGTATTTGCTTATCCGCCACTTTCAACCCTTTATATAAGTCACTCATATGCGACAAGAAAGTAATGTTTTACCTTACATAATAATTTCAGAAACAGTAGGTATCTGTATGTATCGCTTCTCTCAAGTCGTACGTAACAAATCCCATAAAAACATAGATCACGCTGTCTTCGAATCACACAATTCGGTGGGATCCTTTTAACGTGACACCGTGTGTATTTGTTATCAAATTGGATAAGCCACGCTGGCACATTTCCCGAGCAAACATTGCTGGCTATGAAGAAAAACCTTCGTAATTTAGTTTCACTTATTCTGAGAGCGGCGACGCGCTCGGAAAATAAACAGGAATGGCCCATTATTAGTGGGTAGACATTTTTCACGGAAAGTCCCACCTTTTTCTCACCGAAATGAAACGGCGGCACTCGGCCAAACTTTCAAATGGCGGCTTTCACCTAAACGCTTCAGTGAACTGCCACGTAATTACTGTTTATGTTTGAACATAATTAACTGCTCTAGCGCTTATTTGACAACTGTGAAGAGTGGGGGTTTTGTAGCTACGAGTATATATCAGTAGTGAGCTCGCGGGGTTTCTCTAAATGTATGCCTTGACCTAGTTATCTGCAGAGCTGCGGCCGGGCGAGGAACTTTAACGTGGTTCCGAGATGCATGAGCCAATACACTTACGACATGCGCTACCAACTTACACTTTCAGCGGACTCGGCTTTGTCTCAGTAATTAATGACTCACTAACTAACAAGTACCATTTTCTTGTGAAACTTTATTTTCTACTTTGCCGTTTTAAATCGACCTAGCTAGATAGAAAACGTATAGAGAGAATAAAGCGTCTGTCTAATATAGGGTTGATATAAACAGTTTGCGAACACCGTAAGTTTCAGAGGCTTACTAACTAAAGTATTTTTTTTTTTCCTTGTAAATCTATATTTCTGCTTAGCTGGGTTAAACCGACCTAGATAGAATAAGGTGTGAAATATAGGGCGTCGGAGTTGATAGAGACAGTTTGCGAACACCGTAAGATTCAATGACTAGCAAAGAGTAGTTAGGAAAAGTTCTCGGCGAAGGCGCAGGTAAACAAAAAGCTATTTGACCGCGAGCTTTCGTCCTCTGTCCTCTTCATTTACTGGAGGCTGTTATCCGTCACCCTCGAACGTTATTAAGCTAACATCACTTACGGCGACATCACTTTTAGGACGTATATCCGCTTTGCCACGTTAAGCATCGCTCGGAAGGTCCTGGTCGCTCTCTTATCGCGCATCACCCTTTGCCAAGCTTCAATTCAAGCCTTAACTTGCGCCAACCATATCTTCGACACAGCGCCTCTGATCCGAACGTCTATAGATTTTTATGCCTTCGGGATATGATGGGGACGTGACACTGCGCGCTGTCTAATATCGTAAGAGCTGAGATGTTTTCCATGTTCGAAGTTGCTTACGCTAACGTCGATGTTTTATAGAATCGTAAAATGTTTAGATAGGTCCTATCTTTTTGATGTTCGGTATGAACTCACAGAGACAATGAAAATAAAACGCAGTTTCTGAATTCAGCACCCGTATTACGAATTATATTGTGTTTATTTGACACAGGGCAAGCGACGCTGAGTTAGTTGAAAGTGACACACGAAAATCTACTTTGAAGCGCCTCCGGCGATGTCTTTTATGAGATTATCATTACAAGGTTAAAGCTCCATTTTGGTCTTGGGTCTCTGAGAATAAAGGTTAAATTTCGTTGGCAGAATTTTAAGTAAGGTTGCAGAATATTTTTCAAACGTTGAAAGGGACTAAAAAGGATAGCGTTATTACGACAAACCTTAAGTAACTTGTTTCTGAATTAGATACTGAACTGTATTAACAACTGTGAGTGTCATAACAGCTTTTATAATTCGTACAGATTTTGACATTTGAGTAAATTTGTTGAATTGAAAATTGTATTTGAAGACAAACCGATGGGCGATGTTTTTGTTTTTTTTTTTTTTTTTTTCTGATTATTGGCGTCTTTGGCTTTAATAGTACATGGAAATCGTACCATAAAAGGGGTCTTCACTTGCATCAAATCGGGTAGTTCTGATTTTTTTATATGTTGTATGTAATGAGATGGTAATGACAAATATAATTTTTCCAACTCGAAAGCCTTCCGGAACATTGTAAAATTCATGAAAAACCATTAAATTTTTCAGTTTTTGCCATTTTTTACCACCAAGGACCCGTTTTACGGTAGAAGTCACTATGAATTCTTTTAAAGTAGACTAAATTTGCAACAAAATGAGAATAGTTGGGTCTCGATAAGCTGAATAGTTTCAAAGATACAAGCTGTTCAAATGTTTGCAAAATTTCTTAAATAATACAATTTAGAGTTTAGGGTGTCTGTCAAAAATATTTTTCTACTAAAGGTGTGCTTTTTATTATTTTTATATATAGTATAGGGTATATAATTATTTATAATAAAAAAAAACAAAACCATAATACAACTTTTTTTTTGAAATTTTGCAAACATTTGAACAGCTGTATCTTTGAAACTATTCAGCTTATCGAGACCCAACTATTCTCATTTTGTTGCAAATTTAGTCTACTTTAAAAGAATTCATAGTGACTTCTACCGTAAAACGGGTCCTTGGTGGTAAAAAATGGCAAAAACTGAAAAATTTAATGGTTTTTCATGAATTTTACAATGTTCCGGAAGGCTTTCGAGTTGGAAAAATTATATTTGTCATTACCACCTCATTATATACAACATATAAAAAAATCAGAACTGCCCGATTTGATGCAACTCAAAATGTACCAATTCCATGTATCATTAAGGATTATGTAACGTAATTATAAGAATGTTACTTCAAAAACTTTGTGTATTTGGAATATTTTATGCAAGTGGCGTAAAACTGCAAAATCAAAAAGCTTCAAAGAAGTCACTCACTTAAAACTAAGATGCTGCTATGCTTTTCATATCAAGTGACTTTATAATATGCTAGTATATTTTGAATTTGAATAGCATGTATAAAGCGAGCCACAGTAGAGATAGTTTTCTCCACACAATATCACACGAATAAGAGTCATAATTTTCCCATTCAACCATTACAGCCAGCGGAACATGCTGACTACGCTTTTATGGGCCACTCCGAAATATTACGCGCCTACATTAACATTTTTATATGTCTGTCGCAATTTGTACAAACTTTTTAATTTCAATGTGGCAAACCGCGACGGCGCACGCAGCCAAAATGATGAATCCCTAATTTATGTGTTTTTTATTGTTTAGGAACGAGAAGTTCTACACGTGTTGCGATGAGCCGTACCTGGATATCACGTTTAACATCACGATGCGGAGAAAAACGCTTTTTTATACAGTCAACATCATCATCCCCTGCATGGGGATCTCTTTCCTCACAGTACTCACTTTCTACTTGCCATCAGACAGCGGGGAGAAGGTAAGGAAGGTTTTATTAAAATACTAGATAGTAAAGAAAAAAAAACTACCTCTATGATACTAACGGTATAAGTCTTAAATCTTAAACTTTAAGGTCGAAAAATGGTTTTGTAAAATCTTACTTCGATTATTGAGTAAAATACATTTTTATTTTAAATCCACATGTCGTTGAATTGTACCTAAATGATTATATTTTCTGTTTAATTGAAAGCAGTGGAAAAAAGTGTTAACGAAAATTGCATAACACTAACTTTACATAAAATCGCACATTATATTTATCTATAATTTAACTTACAATATTACAGATTCGCTTTGTAAATTGCCAAATGGCCATAAATATCTATTTATTACAGTTCGATTATAAAACAGGTATATAAGCTCTTGAGATGATTAAATTAGACAACCGGCCTGAGAGTATTTTCCCAGTAAAGAATATTGAATGCTTCAAAGATTCAACAAAATTCTTCACAACACTTCAAAATTAAGCTGGTACAAGTTTCATTCAAATATAAACGTTTCTAGTATGTGATACTGCATAATTATTCTTTGTACATTATGATTGGCCTCGATTGTGCTGCAAAAAGCAGGATTAAGTGGTCGTGTTGAGGGTGAGTGGTAGCACTCTTAATGGCTCGTATCATTAATTTCGTATTGCCATAATAAATGGTAGGGATAAAGCGGAGACCGAGCTTCCGAGCGTGGCGGACGAGCGCGTTAGTGTCCGTGAAAAATCACGTCTAATGTAGAATGGGTTTGATACCCAACACCTTACAATATTAAACAAACCGAAGAGTTGGCAATCATCAATCGTAATTTGTGACGTAAAAAAATTATATTTTTGACGCGAATTACTTTTGAATTATAATAATTCTAACACCAGGGTTGATGAGGTAGGCTAACCTTGAAACCCACTCGACAAGCAAGCACTACTAAATATTCTTAGATTTTAGCGGTTGTTAACAAAACTAACTTAGGCATTCAAAATATTACTATATTTAAGAATATATTTCTATATTTATACTGGCCACAGTAACAATACATTAAACTCTATAGTTAATGCATATACGGCATGATATGCAAAAGTATATATTTAAGAATCCTAGTTTATTTATTTTATCTGTAAATGAATGACACAACCGACAACTTCTTTTGTGCTATTTACCACACTTTATTGTTCCGGAAAAAATTGCTTTCCTAGCCTTATGGCCGCCTATAACTCTTCTATGCAATCCGGCACCTAACGTCAAATTCCTCGAACGCCCACTTCCCTCAACGTCCAGATCCTTTATCGACCATTTACTCGAACGGCCACATAGCTATCTAGTCTACGTTACGGTGCCAATCAATATTATCGTAATTTGATTTTATAGCTGCCCAGCTGCGATGAAAATTTCATTTCCTCAAACAGGGTTGCCTGCTCTAAGAAGTTCTTTAATTTCCGTCCGTCGGTTTCGTCTGCTGTTTTGAGAACATGAATAGTTATAAATATGGAAGACCACGGCTGCTCCGAAAGGCACGGATAGGGCGCCAACTGTTAAAACAGAACTTGTCTGGCTAGCATAAAATAATAATAATATATTATGAATATGAAGAGGGACGAGGACTTTAAATTATTTTATGCATACTTATAAGCAGAGATCGGAATGTAGGGGCTGAAATTATTAAAACTATGGATATACCCATGAATTTCCGGTACTATCGTCTTTAAACTTTTGTTTATAAAATTCTTAATTTCGGAGAAAGGAAAATTAAAAGAAAATATCGTTGCATAGAACACAAAGTTATAAAACGGCCCCCTCTTTCTAACCACTGCTTATTAGTATAGTTTAGTATAGGTTAGGTACCTATCATGATATCAACTCAGTGAAAAATTCTTACCTACTCACGCATACTTTAAAATATTATTAATAAAAACTTCCTTCTTATTGTTTCTAATAGAGTGTGGGTAATAAAAAATTCACATTGTATTGTGTTATAAATTCGTTTAAAAATATTCTGCTCTATTAAAAGACAAAATTGCTTTACTTAAATAACACAATATTTAATTAAATAAGCATTGGTTTTGCGTGCTTAAATTAGTGAAGCGTTTATTTTTCAGGATTCCTTTTTTCAGAGATCTAAACCTACTTAAATTCCTAGGATTGTGCTAAAATCAAAACCTAGTAGTCTAGTGTTATTATCTATTCTGTGCCTGCCTATACAGTTCAACAATATTCGGTCGAATTTATTCTGTCCAGGCTGAATGCTGAACAACCACAGGCAATGTACAGAATCGCACGTGTCCGGTGCGTGGGAGCGACAACTATGAAAGCTTTTCGCTTTTTGTTTGTCTTTTTCATATTCCATTCAACAGAATGAAACTTGCTTTTTACACTCTCATATTTAAGTCTCGCTGTGTATGTTTGTGACTAAATAATGCATAGTGGAATGAATTTAAATGGGTTTGTACCTTTTGATTTGTTTTGAACTCTGAAAATTGTTCTATTCAAATATTTAAAACAATAATAAATTGAAAAACGTAGGCGGACTCGGCTTAGTAAATACTGAACGAATTTGAGCAACTTAAAAAAATATATTCTCAGAACATTATTCAACACAACTGGTTGTTTATACACAACATAGAGTGGTGGTACTCATGAAACTGAACAACTTTAAAATTCAACTTGTCATACAAAGTTACCGGTCACGTGACTGAAATTTATATGTAACTGAAAAGTTGCTAAGTTTCATGAGTACTATCACTATTACACTAACAAACATTATCACGGGTTTTCTCCACGATTTAGTTTCAGTGCAATGTTAGTGCAATTAACAACCGCGAAAATCTAAGAATGTTCATACTACCTATGTTGCGGATAAACAACAATTTCAGTGGCTATAACAAAATTGCCCCGTATTGTAATTCACCAATCATTGAGCACATAAAACGAATAGCTAACGAAGCAATGCAAATCATAATTAATCACGATGAAACCGTCCATTTAATCACACCTGCGACGCGGCCGGGTTTGCTGCGCGAGTGTATGTCTGTATAATAAAAATGTACAGGTCGAAAATCTGTACATAGAAAACAAAGCTAAAAACTGAGTCAGGGGGATGTAAAAAATAATATAGAATATATCCATACTTAAAAAAAAATTTCACTGTTAGTCTGTTTGTTCGGGCTAATCTTCGACACTGTTGGAGCAATTTGAATGAAATTTTGCATGGTGGTACCTTATATCCCCGGTCAGCATCTAAGGTAGTTTTTACCGCGGGAAAATATCTTATTCCTACGGGAAACTGCACGGAAAAGTCTAAAAAAACGCGAGAGTAGCCGCGGGCGGACAGTTAGTATTCTAAATAAGCCTTTAGGCAGAAAAAAATATCTCCAAACTCATCATCACAATTTTATTATAATTTTCACTTTTATGACAGCCGCGTAGCCTAGTTGGTAGTATATCTGCCTACGAAGCACAAGGTCGCGGGTTCGAATCCCGCCCAGGGCAAACATTCGTGTGATGAGCACTTGTGTTTGCCTTGTGTCTGGATGTTGTATATTTATATGTGTATGTTAATCAGCTGTCTGACACCCATAGTACAAGCTTGAGGCTCTGCCTAGTTTGGGGTCAGATAGCCTTGTGTTCGTTCTGGTGAGGGTCGCGGGAAGCCGCTGGATGCGGGCAGCGCAGGACCGATCGTTGTGGAGATCCTTGGGGGAGGCCTTCATCCAGCTGTGAGCGTCTTTCAGCTGAAATGATGATGACTATGAAAATGTAATTCGAACTTTTATAATTTCTGGCAATACAATATTTTACATGTAGTTCAGCTCATATATGTCCCCACCGAGGGGCTCGAGCCTACCCTGACAACCTTTGAATTTCTTCGCAGGTGTGTGCAGGTTTCCTCACGATGTTTTCCTTCACCGTAAGAGCGTCGAATAAACGTACATATGAATTCGAAAATCGAAAACACATTGGTACGTGCCGAGGTTTGAACCCGCGAACTTCGGAATGGAAGTCAACGGGCCTAGCCACTAGGCCACCGACGCTCTTTTACATGTGTCCGGCATTTAATCCAGTTATTTGTGTCCAGGTGACGCTGTCGATATCCATCCTGATTAGCCTCCACGTGTTCTTCCTACTGGTGGTGGAGATCATCCCCCCCACGTCGCTGGTTGTGCCTCTCCTCGGGAAATACCTCATATTTGCCATGATCCTCGTATCGATAAGGTAACCACTATACTAGTTTGTCAGCATCTCTCTTTAATATTTTCATGATGTCAATCTTCTTTAAAATAAATACTATACATATCTAACTAATATTATAAAGAGGAAAGGTTTGTTTGTTTGTTTGCATCGAATAGGCTCCGAAACTACTGAACCGATTTCGAAAATTCTTTCATTGTTGAGAAGCTACATGATCCCTGAGTAACATAGGTTTTAAAAAAAATTGGTATCCGTACTAAAACTTCAATAATGTAACCCAAAGTGTAAAAAAATACCTAAAATATTCCTAATTATTCAATAGGCTCCGAAACTACTGCACTGATCTTGGTGAAACTTGGCACAAAGATAGAATAGACCTTGGGAAATAATATAGGCTAACTTTTACCGTAGGAAAATTCCAACTATTAATGCGGGTGGAGCCGCGGTGGGAAGCTAGTTATAAAAAAAATATAATTTAATGTGTACCTAATATACTAAGTTAAGTAGGTTAAATTAATAACGCAAATGTATATCCTCCTTTAATTTTATGGGAAAGTTTCAGAACAACCATAAATGTCTTCTCAAATAGCTCTTAAGTTTATCCGCTGAAAGTCGTTAAACTAATCCGGCATAAACTCGGTAGGCTTCTTTTTTCATAAAGACTTACAGTTAATAACTGTAAAATACCCGCTGAGTAATTTATTGTAAGCAATCAAAACGTTTTCATTGCCCCAGGGAGAACGCAACCAACCATTTCCTGTTATTAAGCCGTTACATTCGCGCTCGCACCCATTCTAAAATGCTAAACAGCGAATCTGACTGTGACCTCAAATGGGAACGTTTAATTATTTTTTGCTATTTATATTATAAAAACACTTCGAGATTATTCCTAACAATATTTGTCAAGTTTCGCAACAAAAAAAAAACTGATTATAACAGCGTGTTAAATTAAATTATTTTACCACCAAATTACCTATTTGGACGCTCTGCTTGGCATGAGACATGTAAGTTATGAATATACAAAAATCCCCTAAACAAATGAGAGGGTATGTTTGAATGTCAATCAACCTTGGACATTGTGCTTGGACTATTTACCATAGTTACACTTGTAACTATGTTACTAAGTCCATGCAATCAACTATTGTCAACTGTCAGAATACAGATTAGATTAGATAGTATATTATCAACGTTTTTATTTTTGTCAGAATACCGTTGCACACTCAATGACTTCTGCTGAGTGCATAAAAATACTCGCCTTCAGAGCGAACTAATAAATTTACAATAAAAAAATAAAAAACGTACTTAAATTATGCTTAATAACGGAATTAAGCATACCATGACCATCATACAAAAAAAATCTACTCAATTCTGCACGCATCACGGGTATAATCAGAACAGATGAGTAAAATGTTTATCGTGCATATCTCTGCCAGATTAAAACATCCAACTGAAATACGGTCAGTGTAATAGATATGGACCGCGGCGGCAGCGCCCGCGCCGGCTCGCTATCACCGCACTAATTTCCATTTCCCAATTTAATTCCCTGCGGTTGCATGGTTTCCCCTTTTGTTAACATTTATACAAACAAGAATCGCGGTTTTTTGTACCCGGATCATGTATGCATGCATTACGCGTATTATCTGTCCCTATCATAAAGTTGCCAGCATTGTATGTGAAATGAAAATATACATACATTGAATTTACACTGAGTTATAGGTAATTTAACGCTTATGTGTAAGTAGATAGGCTTGAAGATGTTAAAAAGACTTTCCCAACAGGAAATGCGCACCCTCTATCGCTTTCAAACGCCCAAGTAGGCCAAACCTCTTTTAAAACATTGGAACGAAATTCGCGGAATATTGCAGGGAATCGAAAATCAAGTTCCAGTAAGTCCCGTCCTCGACACAGAATTTCGATAAAACTCCCCCTCGAGATGAAAGAGCACGATACCCTGAAAATAAATTAATTTCTTCGTAATAGTACGATTTTTTAAGTACTATTTTCATAAAGATACGGCTTTTGTGGGCTGAATATTTAGGCAGAGCAAATAAAAATTCGCTGTAGCCCTCATAATGTCACCTTATAAATAAACGTAATTTAAAATATGGCACAACCCTGCCTTTTACAGCCGCAAAATTTCCATATAAATTAAAGTCTGTGTTCTAAACACGATATTTGATTGCATGCCTACTTTTGTAAGTTGAAAAGTCAATTAAGTTTGGGGCAAAGTGAAGTCGTCCTCCTGGCAAACACACGCCTACGCCTACACCTATAACAGAACACACTATAGTATAATATAGGTAGGTCGAGCCTAGTCGTGGGAAATATAGCTCACTCAGATAAAAAGAGTGATTCGGATCTTTTAGCTCACGACACTTGAATCACACTTTTAACTTAGAGCTAAAGCTCGCTACGACTCCCGAACGATTACATAGGTGACTGCAAGAAAATATAAGCCTTAATTATATTGCCTCTGTGTATATTTTATAATGCCCCGCTGATGAAGTGTATCGCTTCCGCGCAAAATAAATTTTAACGTAGCTAAAAAGAGAGTGATTCGGATCGGCGGTGACGGTCTTTAACTCACCAAAGATTGATTAGGATTCCAAAGAAGAGCTAGCTCTTTCTGTTCACTCGCTTAGGAGTTACCCACCTTTAATCGAGCCTTGGTTTGAAATACGATTTCAGGTGCCTCGAGTGTTTCCGAATGTAACGGTAACGCTAATGAGCTCGTTATAGGTGCTAAAGAGGTGAACGAGGTAATAATATGTCGCTGGATTCGGTAGTTAGCTTCACATAAAGGTGGTTTGTAAATACGCGGCCTGCTTGCTAGGGGAGGCGACAGCGCATTCCCCCGAGCGGCCTATTTGCACCCTCGCGATTAAGTTGGCCCAATAAATCTTGATTAATTGTTATCTGCGTGCTCTACATGTGAGTGTTAACTTAGTTATAGGTTTCCTCAGAGCAGGATTCAGATAAGCTTACATTCGTGTTTTACTACTACAGTCTATGCCATAAGTCCACTACTGAACTAAATTAAAGTGTTTTTTAATTGACCTTGTGTCGCGAAGTCATCATATCAAGTTTCACTGGGCTCACGGTGGAGCAGATGGCCCGCAAAATATTTTTTTACCAAAGGATCTAGAGGCGGCTCGAATGAGCCTCGAACCACGGCGTAGCGCATTGATGCGGAAAACATCACGAAAGAGGTGTCGCCTAAGAGGCTTTGCCTCTATGACTGTATTAAAATGAGCCGCGCCTAAAAGGGAGGTATTGCAATAATCCCCACGTTTGGCATATGGCGATTATATAAGTGAGCGCTTCTGCCCTGGGTGTGTTCCTTTAGTCAACTATGACATCAACAGAAAAATTAGATCCCAATTCTAAGCTGGGAAATTAGACTAACATAATAAAAAACTAAACTATAAATAATAAATAAAAATAAAAATTTCTTTATTTCACATATTTGATTTGCAAACAGAGGTTACAAAAGAGTGGTTGTAATATGATGGAGTAGGTATACAAATTAATTGTTGAACCCTGATCTCCAAGCTAAGCTTAGGCCTGTGATATGGAGATCATCAACTAAACGACCATTCGTTTCGACGCATATTTCATGTTTAATTCGATTCCCGCCAACGCTTGTTATCTATTTCAGCGGAATGTCGAATTACCATGAATATGACAGCAGATTGAATTAACAATATGTAAATAGCAATTACACTAGTTACACGTGTTTCCTGGGAGAGGGGGATTTCAACAATATTAATATGCCACGCGGTAGATAGGAACTTAATAGATAGAAATAACATTATTTATTTATATAACAGTTTATTGTACACATAAATATACAAAGAACAAATACATATAGATAGACGACACAACAGGTCTGCTTATTTCTGAAGAAATATCTTACAGCAGACCCAGGGAAGTGAAAGAACATATTAAGCAAGTCGCGAGTAAACGTGCACAAAACAGAAACAATGAATAAATAAACACTACACCTAAGTTTACACAAACAATATAGAAACTAATATAATACGTAAAAAAGCATTCGTAGATTCCTGGGAGCGGTCCTGCGTTTGCGTATATAGACTATAGACTGAGTTTACTACTAACCTTCACCCACACCACAACGGCTTAGACGCTAAATCAGAAAGTAAATCAGCTACTTAGTTCAGTAACCTCACTTATTCTAACTGATACAGAAATTATACTCTTATATCTTAGGCGAAAAATTCACGGCGCGGTTTTTACGCGGGAGTTTATTTTATTATGAATTTGTGTGAAGGGCGGATTTCATACAACTTTATAGCAAGTTAGTTCTGCTTCGCGGTTTATCACCGCGACATGGGACACCATGTGTTCTCGCCCTAAAAGGAAAAGTAGAGTTTGGGTAATGTTACCAAAATGACACAAAGATAAAACTCGTGAAATTGGTTGGTTGGGTTCGGTACACGCTGTTTAACGAAGGCACACCTTTATCTTCTTTTTGTTATTTTTATAACGCTGCCATAAATATTCAAAAGATGATCATTACGGCCCTTCAAATGTTTGAACAGGATAGAACTTGTTTGTTTAGGTGCTTACTCATAAAGTTTACCCGTTATCTTAGGCAGACAGATATCTCAAAATTTCATGAAAGTTTCAAAGTCGTATTTTTTTATTACTTCATTGCGTTATTCGTTTTGTTAAACTTTATCAGTGTATTGAACTTGCGGTTGTAGGTGTATTTTCCAGCTGCACAGTTACGGTAAAATTTCACCTTATTTTTCAAGTCCAGTATACCTAGAATATTACTATTATTATACTATTTTTATTAAAGTTTTCCGCCGGGGCTCCGCCAGCGTTAACAGTTTTTCCCGTGGGAATGAGGCATTTTCCCGCTGTAAAAGGTAGCCTGTGTTACTCAGGGTGAATGTAGCTTTCTAATGGTGAAAGAATTTTTGAAATCGGTTCAGTAGTTTTTAAGTTTATTCGTTACAAACATACACACACACAAAAATACAAATCTTTCCTCTTTATAATAAATAATATAGTATGAAAACAGTCCAGCCGTGGACGATGATTTTAAAAGGGAAAGTTTATTACGGTGGCATTGGTCGGGGCGACAGGCGGCATAGTTGAGTGTGACTTTGTATAAAGTCAGGTATCAACCTTTCAAAGGGACGCGAATCGGCGATTTCATACAAATTCGTAGCTTCGCCGCGCGGCCTCGCTTGCGGCAGGCAAGTGACGACGTGTGATAACCGCTTTAGACAATAAAATGGTGTATACTTTTTAAACCTTTCATTTTTTTTAAATATCCCGTTTTAAATCTTAATAGTTAATAAAATGGTGAACTCCCACACTAGCCTCTTCCGAGCGTCGACGTCTTGCGTGATCGTATCAGAAATGATGAAATTAGGTGGCAATAGGCTGGGTACATTGCGCGTAGAACCGACGGCCGTTGGGGCAGAAAGGTTCTTGAATGGCGGCCGCGCGCCAGAAGACGTAGTGTGGGCAGGCGCCCCACTAGGTGGACTGACGATCTGGTGAGGGTCGCGGGAAGCCGCTGGATGCGGGCAGCGCAGGACCGATTGTTGTGGAGATCCTTGGTAGAGGCCTTTGTCCAGCAGTGGACGTCTTTCGACTAAACTGATGATGATGATGATGATGATTGTTCGCAGTATATGCGTGACGGTGGTGGTGCTAAACGTGCACTTCCGCTCGCCGCAGACGCACCGCATGGCGCCGTGGGTGAAGCGCGTGTTCATACACATCCTGCCACGACTCCTGTTCATGAAGAGGCCGCAGTACAAGTTTGACACAACCAGGTAACTATACTACCATTATAAGCAATGCGACTACAACAAAACTGCGAGAAGACTATACCACAGATAATTAAATTAGTAGTAGGTATACTAGTCTGGTACTAATAACATTAGCAGCAGTTGCTTTAATAGCTAGAGAAACTGCCAAAATGCGAAATAGTGACAACTACTGTGACTCTTATGTCATTATCTCATTATGTGTAACGTTTTGACATTTTCTATAGTATACCTAGATGACGTTTTACGGAGTATTTGACTTTTTACATAAGTAACATTAAGCTTTTCTGAATTTTAGCTAATCTGACTTTTTGAGTTTCTGACATTTCAGAATTTTGTCAATCTGCGTGTCTGAAATTTTGCGTATCTGACATAATGCGTGTAATTCAAATTCTCGCGTGACATGAGGTTTCACGCGTGAAAAACATAGTATTGTCGTGCGTGTAATTTTATCCTATTATCATTTATTTATTTTTAATAATGGGAATAGGGAATATGCGTGAAAACATTTCAATATCTGAACTCATTTTCCAAAAATTAATCTTTATAATAAAACTGTGGTGATCGGAAATCTGTACATGGAAAAAAAATGCCTTAAACCGAGTCAGGGGGATGTAAGAAGTGTCATAGAACATTTATACAGGATTTTTTTTTAATTTTTTTGTTTGTCTGTTTGTACGGGCTAATCTCCGAAACTGTTGTACCGATTTGAATGAAATTTTGCATGGTGGTACCCTATCAAAAACTTAGATACTAAGGAGAAATCTACTTACCTTACAAGGTATAATTTTAAAAGAATTAATGAAGGTGGTTGTAGTGCTACAGGAAACTTAGTAATTTTTCCATTGAAACATTTTCATTGTTATCATTAAAGCCGCTAGATCGGCAGCTGGTCAAAAGCCTCCCACAAAGAATCGTGTCTACGGCTGAAATATATTGTAATTACCTACATCGACGTAATATGTTATTCGTTTCTGCACGATTCGATCATTTGGAAACCACAAGATGTGACACACGATTCTTTGTGGGAGGCTTATTTCCTACGGCCCGTAGGAAATAAATGTAAAAATAGAACTGTGTAAAAGCGCGTAGTGGGATCGTAAAAGTCACAACTTAATTTATCTAATCTTGATGGCTTTACGAACCTAAATTGGAAAGATAATCCTTCCTTATTCCTATAGTCACAACCTTTGCGTACCACTTTCAGATTTTTTGTTCCACCTAATCAATTGGTTTAATCAAATTAAATGGAAGTCTCAAGTGACTTTCTCTGGATATAAATTTCGCGGGTCTAGTAACAAGTGTAAATTAATTACAAGTTGGCAAGAAGTTGCTCACTCCCCACCCGCTAGTATAACTTTTTATTAATAAGGTTTAAGTTGAGCAGTGTATTTTCCGGTTGTGGTGTCGTCAAGTCGCGATGCGCCGGAGGGAAGTCCCACCTCCCAGCAAAGCTGGAGCCCTGGTATCGTACTCCGCAGTTATTTGCCAAATTAGCATCTCTTTTAGATTCGACACGAGTGTCGGTTTCGGGATAACGCTTTTAATTTTCTAAAGGACTTCACAACTTTTGTTCTCCCAAACTTTCGGAGTAATTTGAATGTAATTTAAATATAATGAAATGAGTTAGAGAATCGGTAAGCGCTTTAATGGTGCAAGTTGAGTAGCCTGTTCTATTGTTCGATATAATTGCCTTTGTGTTCGCGTAACTTATGGAACATGAAATATCCAATTCTAGTTTGATCTGAGTTGTAGGTACTATCTTAATACTAGGTCCTGGGTGGTCCTGGGTAGATACTCAGTGACTAAGTATTACTAAATAAATATATAACTTTTTTTGTACAATGTGACGTTATACTTTTAGTTAAGAATAATGGATTTGAAAGGTGCACGTTTTAAAATTCGTTTTTGATTGCAAAACATTTCATAACTGACACACGTCTACTCCAAATTGGCTGTATATGCGCGTTCCTTGAATGCTATTAATCCTTGAATCTATTTTCGGTTATTTCCCGGATTGAACCTTTAGCAAATTGCTTAGCAACCGCAAATATGAGGTATGTTTCAAGACAAATGAACCATGTTTTATGTCAAAACATAATTGACAGCCTGGTTTTCATGGGTCAGTTAGACTAACTTTAATTAGAGACGGATTCATCCAAAATTTATCCGCGTTGATTTGAGCATCCACAGCTGGGTATAATAAATAGCTGGTAACCGATTTCCTCGGCAATATCGCTTCCAAGAATGATTCGTGCGGTTCGGAGCTCGCTATTGTAATTCACTTAGCGAATGAATGCCTATTAGTGAGCCGAGTGGTGATAGCTCGGCGCGGTTTCTGGGCATTACCCAAATGGATCATTCAGTGGATTGTGCCCCAGCCAGGTTCGACCACTTTATGGCTTGCATCGTCTTAAGGATTAGTAGCAATAATTCACTGTAACTTCTGGGAACACCTGTATCTAATTTATGGCTATGGATTTGATTTAGGTTCTGCTATTTGTACATGAATATAAGGATAAAGGTGGACTAAGCTGAGATTTGGTTAGATTAGTATTAGTGTGCAAACCAGTTATTTTGGTGTGCATTTTTTTAAATCGATTTAACTACATGGGCGTCAATGTCAGCGTCAATCTCAGCTTAGTCTACCAAAATAACTGCAAGCTAAAACTAATCTAACCAATGTTTTGTGTGCAAATTAGAAACTTCGGTGAGCATTAAGTATTTTTTGAGTGAAAGTTTAATGTTTGCCTTTATAATATAATCTAAATTTAAACTAAAACAAAACGCGTGTGTACGCATACGTCAAGAGGATTAAAAGGAAATAGTTTCCCCTAGCAGTAGAAAATTAAAACGAATCTTTTTTAGAAAAACATATTCGCCTTTGTACACTAGCTATAAGTATCAAATGTATGTTTGTTTTGTGCAATAAAGAATATATATATTTTTAATAACTCCTCGAGCTCCTTCTATAAAGATGTAAGTTGTAACGGTGTACGTAAGATGAAAATAACAGCTCGTTATCATAATAAAGGCTATTTACGAGCGATTTGTTAGTATTTTTCATAGTAGTAGAACAAAAGTGTATAATTTTTATTACAAGTACATAATACTCTGTTGATACAATTGGATTAAAACATTTGCGCATAATATATTACACTTCGAACGTATGTTCATTTACAAGGAAACTAAACCAAAACTTGTAGGATATACCACTTTCTCGGCTAGTGCATAGGGAAATATTAAGACCATAAGTTATTGAGGAGCATCTATTGTTCCTTGTAAGGAACCTGAACCGGGGGTATTGATAGGAACTGGCCGCCAGAGAATGGTTTTCCCCGGCGGACGGACATCAGCGAACGAATCACTACAATGGTACGGATGTGGTACGGATAACGTGAATCGCCGAACCCGTGCCAACTATTGACGAAATCGATACTCGGCGAGTGTAGCAAGTTTCAGGTGAAGAATTGTTGCTTGCTCTGAACATAAATGGTATTTGGCTCTTAACTCACTCATACAGCTTTCCACCTTGCGGTTTCGCCTGCATTATATTTGTGCCAAAAAATACTTAAAAAATACAAACACGTTAATGCGGCTATATTCATTTTTTTTTTACTTAGAAAATTAAAGAAAATCACGTTGAAGCTTGCCTGGAAGAAGTATATTTTTTAATTTCATTATTCCTTTACTACTTGTCCGCCCGCGGCTACGCCCGCGTTGTATTTTGACTTTTCCGTGCAGTTTCCCATAGGAATGATTATTCCGAATATTTTTCCGCGGTAAAAACTATCTAAGATGTTGCTAGAAACAAAAAAAAAGAAAAAGAAATGGATATGTTCTATATCACTTTTAACATACCCCAGTTTATAGCTTTCAGTCTATATTCAGGTTTTAGACATCTACAGTTTTATTAAATAAATAGATACACATTATGATGTGACGGGATTTGGATATATTCTAGAAAAATCTGGAAATGTTCCATATCACTTCTTACATATCCCCCTGACTCAATTTTTTTTCTATGTACAGATTTTCGACATCTACAGTTTTATTGAAAAGAGTATTGTTTTTATTTTTCACTAACTACTGACTGATTCAAAGATTTTTGTAACACTTGATAAATTGAATTAATTTAAATATTAATTTCTTGGTTAGGCTTAGGTTCTGGTAAAGTTTGTGGTAAAGCTTAGGTCATCAGCTACTCAATAAATACAATATCTTAGCCATCACTCTCCTTAAGGCAGATGGCTGGCAACCCTGAACCGTGGCCCCGGCTGTATCCTGAACCTGGCAACCTTACCGTCTTCCTCCGCCATTTATTATTTATGTCTAAACGCGTTAAATAAATTTAACGAAAGCTCCTGATACAAGGGTACACTGAATTATTCACTCTCTCAAAATGTTGCAAATCGCTTACTCTGCGCTTCATTTAGTAATTACTTTGTTGATTAAAGACTAAAGTGATTTCTAGTAATCGTACTAGTATTAAAAGAGCAGATTATATTCTATTCACCTCTCAGGTATGAACTCACTTATTCATATAATAGTTTATGTCAATGTTTGTATGGATCTGAGTTTTACGTAGCACTTGCTACGAGCGTGCTACGGCGTAGCAAAACAAAGAGAGTTTTCATCATTCAAAAAGTTATAGAACTCGTTGGAATAACGAAACTTGAACTCACTTAAACCAGACTTTTTAATATTCCAAAAATTCGGCTCCGAACGGCGAGACCCTTTGTAAAAGGACGGGGCTTTTTCATTGGACTTTACTTTTATTTTGGATTGCCGGGAATTCCAAAAAAAGCAAGTCACTGGGGAGCGGCCAGTTCGTTTTTGTGCTAGCGCTAGATCAAGTTGTCGGATATATCGTTATCTTGAAATTAGCTGCGAGTAGGGTCCTTAAAGTGTTCTCGAGTAGCAATATCTAGCGGAGTGACAAGTTAAACTTGCGAAGCTCCAGGGAGGGGATTAGAGCACTCAGCGGTGTATCCGACACACTAAATTGAAATAAACACGTACCTACATATATACTTCTATACTAATATTATAAAGAGGAAAGGTTTGATTGTTTGTTTGTTTGCATCGAATAGGTTCCAAAACTATTGAACCAATTTCAAAAATTATTTCACTGTTGAAAAGCTACGAATACATGGTCTATGAGTAACATAGAATTTATTTGTTTAAAAAAAATTAGGGATCCTTACTAAAATCTTCAATAAAGGTTCCAGCAGACCGTATGCGTATGCGTTAACGTATGCGTAGACGTGCACGTACCATTGCGTTGTAATGTATGGAATTGTAGAAGACCTATCATGCGTAACGTAGTCTACGCATACGCTAACGCATACGCATCCGGTCTGCTGGAGCCTTAATGTACGCTACGCCGTAGGAGGCAAGGTGTAAAATAATTACCTAAAACATTTCTGTTAAACCGTCATTATGGAGAAATAAAGATTTGATTATTGTTATCAGTATGAGCAGGTCGCGGTACACGGCTTGTGGTGTGGTTGTCCGCTGCGGCGGGACTGCGCGGCCGCTGTACCCGTACAGACTGGCAGCAGCTGACGACGACTGCTGCGCGCCCGGCGCGTGGCCGCCTCCCGCCGCCGTGCCGCCGCGACCACTCACGCGCACGCCCAGCAAAGAAGACCTCACGCATACTACGTACCTCAACTCCGGGTGAGATTTGTTTAGACTAGTAGCAGCTATGGTCAAAGAAAACAAGGTCTTGCAATTAGACCACGTGACTGACACAAGCCTACGTCATTTTGCGCTGTTCATCCTTGTCTATTACACGCATTCGACAAGGTTGAATAGGCAAAATGACGTAGAAATGACGTAGGCTCGTGTCAATCACGTGGTCTAATTGCAAGACCTTGTTTTCTTGGACCATGGTAGCAGCCGAAGATATCTACTATGGTCTGTTTCATATAAATCCGAACAAAAGTTCATTGAACTCGTTTCTTGAAAGTTATTAAATATAATGTAACGCTAAATCGTCTGGCAAAGACACATGCTCACCCCGCCTTCTTCTACGGGATGCCAAATTACGTATTTTGCGATATTTCCTATATTTTTATCGTATCGTTTGAAAAAATGTGCGTTTTGTATGCAGGCGTCAATTACCTATTTTGTCCGGATTATAGGCACTCCTCAATTGCGCCTTTAACAAGCTTTTCCAAATAAAACATTTGTCGAGAAACGACACTAAAATACACTTCCATTCCTTACAAATGTTTTCCCATATCCTAGAAAATTTTGCAGCGGAAAGTTGCTCGAAGCAGTTGACTGAGCACTTTTCTAAGCTGCCACTTACACCCTGTATTTAAATATTTATAGCATTTTATCTTTATAACCTTCTTTAGGTGCACTTCTTGTCTATCTCTCAAAATTATTCTTCTGTTTTCTCACGAGCGTATAGGTTAGCTGGAAGAGATTTCTTTGTACAGATAAGCTCGCCTTTGCAATTAAGTTTGTTACAAATTTTTGTGTTGTTTATGTGCAATAAAATATATTATATAAGGTATCATAATACTTATTTTCAACACTATTTCAGTCGTAAGATTCTTTCTACTAGATTAGTCTCCTAGTCCTCCTACTTTTGGCCCTGAGGCTTGACCTCAATGAGTATTTTAAATGACTTTCAGAATGGGAGACAGCAACCGTTTCGGCGGTAGTTGCATGGTGCACGGGTCGAGCGAGGGCGGAGCGCTGGCCAGCGGGGGCATGACTGAAGACGAGATCCTGAGCCCCGTGCCAGATCCCCCGCCCGGTTTCAGCCACTCCGCCTGCCCCCCAGAGGTCCACAAGACTTGCTTCTGCGTCAGGTTCATAGCCGAGCATACTAAGATGATTGAAGACTCTACTAAGGTAATTTCAGTTGCCTCTTTTTTGTTAGTCATACTAATATTATAGAGAAGAAAGATTTGTATTTTTGTGTGTGTGTGTGTGTATGTTTCTAATGATTATTCATATACTCAAAAACTACAGTGCCGATTTCAAAATTTTTTTAACCATTGGAAAGCTACATTTACCCTGAGTAGGGTTGCCATTTCTAGAACTTGCCCCCCAGGACCGAAAGCGTAAGTTCCCCGGATTTTGGAGCTGTCACCCCGGACACTGTAATTTTTTTTCACTTACATCTAAATGAAAAAATACATTTTACACCGTACTTGTTAAAAGAAAACATAAATTTTACGTATTTTTTGCATGAAATACTGCGCAGTTGATTAGATAATCTGTGCGAGTGTGATAATACCTATTAACTTTATTTAAATTGATGGGGTCGGGCTTTGATGAAAAATCCAGAATTTTATTGTAGTCCGGTTTTTACCCGGACTATGATTTCAACCCCGCCCGGACGCTCCCCGGACGCCCTCCAAACTAGGACAAATCCGGGGAAACCCGGACGGATGGCAGCCCTAACCCTGAGTAACATAGGCTACCTTTTACCGCGGGAAAATGCCTCATTCCTACAAGAAAAACTCTTAACGCGGGCAGAGCCGCGGCGGAAAGTAAGATACACATAATATGTACAAATTCAAACGCAACGACATTACGCATATGAGTAGGAAATAATAGTAGTATTGGAATTATACAATACGGGTTAATACTTTTGCGCGCCGGATGACGTAACGTGGGCAGGCCCCCCACAAGGTGGACTGACGATCTAATGAGATTCGCGGGAAGCCGCTAGATGCGGGCAGCGAAGGACCGATCGTCGTCGTGGATATCTTTGGGGGAGGTCTTTGTCCAGCATTGGACGTCTTCCGGCTGAAATGATAATGATGATTAAATATTATACTTTTTATTCAAAAAAGCCCACTGATAACTTTCGGTTTAAAGATATTTATTCTCATAAACTGACAAATATAAGTCACTTACATGACAACAGGAAATTATGTAGGTAGAACAGGACAATGTCGTTCGCACAAAATACTTATACTAGTACGGCTTGTTAGCTAAAAAATATAAGGATATCGGTCCCATCTGGCAGAAAGTACGAAACTTGGCATAAATGTAGCTGTCATATATGTGCTTCAATATCGATATGGAAACACTTCGATAAATTATTGTTTCCCCCCTTTCCCCCCCCCTTTTATCTCCCTCATTCTGGTTTTTTGAATTTTATACTAAAACAGTACGTCTGAGGAGTTTACTTTTCAGAGATCAAATCATCGTCGATAAATTGCCTACAAAACGATACTACATTTAATAGTGCTAAGATTAATATATTTCTATATACAGCCATCAACGTTTTATGAAATTTTAAAAACAGGCACACTTTTTTCTTCCTTACTTCATTTATAGAAAAACGACAAGAGTGGTGATAAAATGGACTAAAGAAGTCAACTACCTTATACATTAAGCTAAAAAATGACATTTACTTCATAGTCGTAGAGGCATTACTTCTAGAGTTACAGCTCACCGCGTCTGACTCAAGTACTCTTTTTTTTACCTTTTTAGAATACATCTTTCTGTTAACTTTGTTTAGCGTAGATTAGATTCAGATTTTCCAATTAGAAATAAAACAGTCCATGTACTAATCCAGGCCACAGTCTATTTACATGTAAAACTAGCTTTCTGCCCGCGGCTACGCTTGCGTTGTGTTTCGACATTTCCGTATTAATTTTTAACTATCCCACTTTTTTCCGTGATTTTAAAGTATCCAACATGTTGACCGAGTATATAAGGTACCACCATGCAAAATTTCATTTCAATCGGTCTAACAGTTTCGGAGATAAGCCCGTAGAATGTACTGCGCCGTATGAGTTACTAAAGTTTTTTAACTATCCCACGGGAACTTTTTAATTTTCTGTGATTAAAAATATCTAAGATGTTGACCGGGATATAAGGTACCACTATACAAAATTTCATTCAAATCGGTCGAATAGTTTCGGAGATTAGCCCGTACAAACAGACAAACAGAGAAACAAAAATATTTAAAAAAAATCTGGGTATGTACTATATCGCTTCTTACATCCCCTTGAATAGGTTTATAGCATTTTTTTTCTATGTACAGATTTTATAGATTTTTTTTTGTTTTTCTTTGCACGGGCTAATCTCCGAAACTATTCGACCGATTTGAATGAAATTTTGTATAGTGATACCTTATATCCCCGGTCAACATCTTAGATACTTTTAATCCCAGAAAATTAAAATGTTCCCGTGGGATAGTTAAAAAACTTTAGTAACTCATACGGCGCAGTATATTCTACGGGCTTATCTCCGAAACTGTTAGACCGATTGAAACGAAATTTTGCATGGTGGTACCTTATATACTCGGTCAACATGTTGGATACTTTAAAATCACGGAAAAAAGTGGGATAGTTAAAAATTAATACGGAAATGTCGAAACACAACGCAAGCGTAGCCGCGGGCAGAAAGCTAGTTTTACATGTAAATAGACTGTGGCCTGGATTAGTACATGGACTGTTTTATTTCTAATTGGAAAATCTGAATCTAATCTACGCTAAACAAAGTTAACAGAAAGATGTATTCTAAAAAGGTAAAAAAAAGAGTACTTGAGTCAGACGCGGTGAGCTGTAACTCTAGAAGTAATGCCTCTACGACTATGAAGTAAATGTCATTTTTTAGCTTAATGTATAAGGTAGTTGACTTCTTTAGTCCATTTTATCACCACTCTTGTCGTTTTCCTATAAATGAAGTAAGGAAGAAAAAAGTGTGCCTGTTTTTAAAATTTCATAATACGTTGATGGCTGTATATAGAAATATATTAATCTTAGCACTATAAAATGTAATATCATTTTGTAGGTAATTTATCGACAACTATTTGGTTCTTGAAAAGTAAACTCATCAGTCCTACCGTTTTTGTAGAAAATGAAAAAAAAAACAAAATGAGGGAGGTAAAATGAGGGAAAAAGGGGGGGGTAATCATTTCTCAGCGTGTTTCCATATCGACATTGAAGCACATATATAAAAGCTACATGTATGCTAAGTTTCATGCTTTCTGCCAGATGGGACCGTAATTCAGGTTAACAAGCCGTACTATACTAAAATAAATATAGAATGACACTAAATAATTATAGACGTCACCATAGAACCAGTCAAAACAAAGCGCAAACCACCTCTCTAACAGCAAATCTAGGTCGGTTAACAATTCAATAAAATATGTTTAAATAATTTACGTTTAAATTCACCAAACGATTCAATTTTTTCAAGTTCAGACGGTACATTGTCATAGATTTTTGCCCCGCTATACGTAAACATGCGCCTTCCGTAATTTGTTCTAACTTTACTTAATCCAGCTGCCAAATAAAGCTGAAATGGTTAAAAGAAAAATGTCAAGGGATCTCATTTCCCTTGAATGTCTATTTAAATTCTAAACAGTCCGAAAACCTAGAAAGTTTGAGGTCAGCAGTAGCACTAATGACAACCTCCGCGCCAGCGCTCGTGTGGGCCCCATTGGAGTGGCTATTAGACCGCCTAGAGTCGACAGAATACGCCTAACATAGCGAACTATTACGTAACATATTATTATATGTAAAAAGAGTCTAAATTGTTTACAAATTCCTCAATGTCACCAAAAAAAATTGTAGTACTTCTCGATGTATTATGATACTATCGTCCACTGTTACTATAGTCTATAACTGTTCCTGTACTAAGACCCGTATCTTGGAAGAGAGGTGTTGCCATCCCCTCACTTGACAGGCACATTGGGGTTCGCAGTTGTTGAGTACATAAAACCTTGGCGCTTATTCCCTGGGTTACGTAACTTCAGTTGGCTCATGCCTGTCGTTCCCATTGGAAATAGTTGGGTTGTCCTAATTTTAAACCGGCTATCATTCAGCGAAGAACGTAAATGCAAATAACCCGGCTTCTTCGGCTCTAAAATTTACAGCCGATTTGTTGAACTGCACATTCTTATTTAGTCCTATTTACAGTAGCCCCATTCAGAGCTTTACCGATTCCCAAAGCAACGTTTAGTTTGTCGTTTTGACCCCCATTTACAAACATAGTGCGCTCTAAGGAGTTGCTCCTAACTTCTAACGGCTCTAGATGTTTATCCCAGCTTATATCAATGGACTCAATCGTTCAAAGCGGCGATTCCCAAAGTGGATTACGCGTTACCTGAGGGTTGGAAAATTCACCAGGGGGCAAACTAAAAAAAATGGCTTGCAACTCAATCTCAAAATATGATTTCGATGTATCTTTAAACCAGTCAAACATAACAATATTAACTTCTCACATCAAATATTGAAAATAATTGTAATAAACCTGCCTAGCTAGAAAAATAAAACGCCTAGTCAAATTACGTAATTTCGATCAAACAAAATTTCTAATGGTTTACTGAGGGTGAGGATACCGTTAGAAATATGTTATAGGTACTGATGTCCCACATATTTATTTATTTATTTATTGGTAACTCCGTAACCTAAAAAGTTTGAAAAATGCTATAGCTTTGAACACAGTAACAAGTCATAGTCACCTGGATCGTTATAAAAGGGTTGGCTGCAGACTTTTTATGCCCAAGGTGGCAAAAAACATCATAAAGAGTATACGACCTATCAAAAGGATTTACGGGACTTGCTCGAGCTATGCGAGTCACGTACGGCATCGTCAATTACGACACAACTTCTAAACAAAGGATATAAATTAAATTGTTTAATACTTATTATATGGTTTATATTCGCCTTTGTCTTCGAATATTCAAGTTACATTAAAGGTGATCGTCACGTCTAATAAATACGAGATGTTTTTGTCTTTTGATCCAAGTTATTTACTCACGAGACTAATCCTTTTAAAAGGATTAGTAGAGTTATATTATAAGGTAGCATTATTTTATATATAGTAAAGTCAAAATGCCACCTTATAACGGCAGGTACTAGGTTAATAAATATGTGAGAACACAATATTGATTGATCCCCAAACATGGCAGTTTGTACTATGTATTGTGTACATTTAAATTTAAGGTGAATATTGAACATTTATAAGAGAGTCATTTCGGGATAGATTTTGGGCTTTATGTAAATATTTTATTGTACTTTATATAATCTTTATGATCCCTAAATAGTGAGGATCATATCAATACACGGAGAGGTTTCCATAGTTCGATACTTTACCATTTCAGCTAAAAGGCATTCACTTCTGGATAAAGGTGATCCCAAAGATCTCTACAATCCGTCATGCGCTGCCCACATCCACTGGCTTACCATGACCTCACCATATCGTTGGGCCCTTTGTGAAGACCCACGTTACGCGTTTAATACTTAATCAAGACTATGGTACTTTCCAGGTAAAAGAAGATTGGAAGTACGTAGCGATGGTGCTAGACCGGTTGTTCCTGTGGATCTTCACGCTGGCCGTGCTGGTGGGCACAGCTGGTATCATTCTCCAGGCGCCCACACTCTACGACGACCGCGTGCCCATAGACAAACACTTCAACCAAATCGCCACCTCGTCGCTCGTGCGGTGTCCGCCGCCCGCCTAAACTTGTATACAAACCATGGTCCAAGAAAACAAGGTCTTGCAATTAGACCACGTGACTGACACGAGCCTACATCATTTTGCCTATTCATTCTTGTCGAATGCGTGTAATAGACAAGGATGAACAGCGCAAAATGACGTAGGCTCGTGTCAGTCACGTGGTCTAATTGCAAGACCTTGTTTTCTTGGACCATGATACAAACGGTGACTGAAGCTGGTTACGAAACCAATTTACGTGTAGTTCAAAGCGGAGGCAATTGTTCGTGAGTGCAAACTTCTCGGATGCACATAACAGTTTTTTTCGAAAAACATTTTTTATAATGAGGTTTTTTCACGAACAAGTGTCCCGAAGTCGCCAGTGACTCGAGACCCAACGCACACCCGTCCCGCCCGGCACGTGTTCTATTCCACGACACGTAACTAGAATGTAAGTATCTAGGATCTTCTTGTTCATCTTCATTCACTCTTCACACAATCTTCACGCAAAACCCTCAAGCAAATTTCACTCTTCTTCTCCTACGGTTAATTTCTCTTTTTCATTATTTCGCCGCAATTTATATGCATGCATTATGTAAAATATTCAATATTCGTTAAAGTATTAAAACACTAATGTTCCTACAAGAGAACACACAAATTGTGACAATAATTTGAAGCAATCACTTCGTTGTTTAATCGTTATATACTTAAATGTGTTACCGCTGTAGATTTGGAACTGCCCAAAATTCACGTGAATGACAATTAGGCACAAACACATTAATATCATTAATCTATAATTTATATATATAACTAACTTATGACTATACAATAGGAGTTGCTAAGCTATACGAACGAACCACCACCAAGTTGTTGTTGTCTGTGTTCGTAGCATTACGTCAAGTAAAGTAGACAGTAGTGAGAGCTGGTAAAGCTCCATAACCAATATACATAAATAAATAAATATATACGTAAACACACGCACCTCGCTTACCACGTAAGAATCAACAAGGCGATTGATTTCACTATCATTTCATTACTTATTAATGCTTAGTAGACATCGAAATTAATCTATTCTTAGTGTAAGAGATATAGTTTCCTTCTATCTATTAAGTACCTACACCTATTATCTTGAAATCATACTTTAATAAGAGGAAATCCTCTTCTAAGCGATTATGCTGTAACTAATTTGTCGTAGAATAGAACATGTACATTTTAATAAAGAAATATATCGATTTTATTATTTATAGGTTAATATTATAACATAGCATTCGATAGAAGAAACAACACTCGTTTACGATTAATCGAAGTAAAAATATAATTATTTATTTTATTATAAAATATACTTACGATTAATGCAGTCAATGAAATAAAAATATACTTACATATTTATACAAATGAAAAGCAACAAGATTTTGTTCTATTATTTGTTAACAGATTAAAGCATTTATACATTTGCGCACGAATGATAAAAATGACCTTATGATAAATAAGTACAATATTATAACGATTTACTTTAAGAGAAGATTGCTCAATTTTATGAACGAATAATAGAAATTATAATTTTTTGAGTTTCTTGAGTATAAAAGCTATCTTCGTTTATTTTATACTTTTTTGTTTCGGTTACCTTTTGTTTCTTCTTAACAAGAGACTTTGAACATTGTGTCAATATACCCTAAGGTACTTTCATGTAAATATTTATTATGATTATGAACGCGGCACGTCTCAAACGTTTAAAAGTCGTGCCAAATTTTTGGACAGGAATTGATGAAGTAAAAATAATATTTAATATCACAAAGACATAAAATAGACGTTTTAAATGTGTTTGTACAAAAATATAAAAAATGATAAAATTTAAAGAAGCTACTATAAATGCTTTTCGTGTTAAATGTGAAAGGGATAATGTAGCTGTATGGTTAGATACTAGAAAGTGCAGTGCGTACGATAATATGAAATGCAAACAAATGCAAGTTTATGCAAGCTCCATACAAATGGGATATCGGATGCAAAAAAAGGATACAATTACGGCCATAAAGAAAGATGTACATATACATAAAATGAATAATACATATAAAACTTGTATCAATAGATCAGTTGAAAAATACTGGTTTTAAAAATACGAATAATTAAAAGTATGTTTCTTTTTGGTCGCAATTCTTCCTATATAAAAAGAAGCATTGGTGCGTAGCTTGTTCTATAAATACGAGCGGATAAAACATACTAAAGCCTGACCAAAGAAATAAAAAACCTGCTCTGGGGGCGCCACGTGTATATTTTTACGACTATGGCAACAATTACCCTTATACAATTAGTTCCATTGAAATTCCACAATATGGCGAGGTTTCTTATTTCTTTGGTCGGGCTTTACATAGAGACAATTAAGAGATTAAGCACATTGGACTGCTCGCAGTAGAGTAGCGCAGCTCAATTGTAGAAAATAAGTTTGTAATTATCTATTTATATTGTTAATAAAACCGTTATAAGATAGAATATTTTGTTTTATTCATCCACAAAGACTAAGCACTCTTACCTAAATTTAATATTTAATTTCAACACAAGTTTTGTATTACAAAAGCTTACTCGTATGTTCTCCAAAACACAGAATGGGAATACCTAGTTATATTTATACTAATATTACAAAGAGGTAAAGTTTGATTGTTTGTTTGCATTGAATAGGTTCCGAAACTACTGAACCGATTACAAAAATTTTTTACTTATTTTTCCCCTGAGATCATGTAGCTTTTCAACAATAAAAATTTTTAACTGTAACAAAGGCTATATATTTTATTATTTATATATATTTTTAAATGGGGTTCCTTACCTAGACTTCAATAATGTAACCCATCCATGGTGTAAAAAAATACCTAAAATATTCCTAAATAGGCTCCGAAACTACTAAACTGATTTTGGTTAAACTTGGCACGAAGATAGAATAGATAGACCTTGAGAAAGAACATGGGCTACGATTTATCGCGGGAAAATTTCTCATTCAAAATTTGTTAAAGCGGGCGGAGCTGCGGCGGAAAGCTAGTTAATTATATTTGAAGTTACTTTTTTATCAATGCGCATATTTTGTGTACTGTACACACTCAGTATTTTGTGTACTGTAGACTAGATCATAATTATTAGACTAAAAAATATATAATTATATTGTTTACTACTTTTTGACACTTTTTTAACCGATAGGTTTGAGACGCCGGAATGTGGGTCTAGTCAATTTATGTTGAAGAGTGTTTAAATTAAACGAAGTTTTAAGAAAATTAGAGCAAAATGCGAAAAATGGCGATGTTTTGATTTTTTAGTATGAAGCGTGATAAAATAAATATATACCAAAAAGGTTTTTTATTTTTCAAAATCTATGTCAACCTGAAATATGCGCAGTGATAAAAAAATTACCTTGAATATTTGCAGATTTAAAAACACGTAAATATAGTTAATATCCTTCAACCATTAATAATGAGAAGAAATACGAGTATTTTCTTACTACGTATTTGCGTTGCAAGTACCTACACTGGATATTTACGCACATGTTAAATCAACAATGAGTGCGTCAATTAAATTAAACACAATGAATAAAAATATACAAATTTATTAACATATAAACCTATATAATATAATGTCATGTGTCGTCTTAAGATATAACTAGATGTCGATATTTAAAAAATAGGCGAAGGTGTTATATATATATAGAAATATATATATCCTTAAAATCCAAAATAACTAGAATCGTCAAACACGCTTGGAGCATCAGACAGGTCAGTCTTTTTGAAAAAGTCTTTTAAGATAGCTGAAGATTTTTGACTTTCAGCGATAAGCTTTTTCGCACTTTCTGCGGCTTCTTTTTCTTCAGCCGCACTTCGAGGACCAAACAGGTTATCCATGATCGAGTCTAAGTTTTCTTTATCTTCGTAATCTTTGTAATCTGCATAATCATCAGGACCCTTTGATGCTAATATTTTTTGTGCAAGTTCTTTGAATGTTTTAGGGATTTCAGTTGTAGTAAGTACTGGTAAAGTTTGTTTTCCAGCTGGCGAATCAGTGGATGATTGCACATCCTTTTCAGATGGTTGCGGTGTAATATTTTCTTGAAAAACTGCTTCAAGTTGCTGTAACATAGAAGGATTCTTTGAATATTAGCTGCTAATGCTCTTTATATTTGGCTGGCGTGGATTACCTAACTGGACCATATAACAATGCTTGGATTGGACGACATGACACATAGTATAGTAGGCACTAAAATGAGGTAGTAATTATAATACTATGATGATAAAAGGTGGGAAAAAGATCTTATATTACGATTATAAACCTTAACTACAAAGCAATTTTTAACCATTACACAAACATGTTCTTATTATTAAGTCTCACAAATTAGGACAAATACTAAAGAATTAAGGCATAATAGTATGCATTTTTATATTATGTAAAATGAATTTTCATCTTAGCACTTGTTTGAACTAACTAACGCCCCATCATTGGTTGGGGTAAAGGTAGACGATTGGGCCAATTATCCGGCTGAGAGAGGTGTGCTCCAGAAGGATATTTCGGAATTTGTGGCGAATTAGGTTGTTGCGATGATACATTTGATTGGTAAGATGGGACCCGAGTAGGTGATGAATAAGATATTGCACTCTGTGTTGGACGATTTGCTGCTGATGGATATGCTTGTGCACCTGAGTGATATCTTGTAGAAGGATTCGATTGTATCCTAGGTGCAGACGAATGCGTGAACGATGGATTCGTTTGTGCACGGAGTGGGGAATTCATTAGTGCATTTGGCAAAAAGTTCCCTGATGGTGGATGTGATTGTATGCCCGGTCTCATAGATGGATAAGTTTGTGAGTTGGGTTGAACAGAAGGACCAAAAGACTGATACAACTGCCTTCCAGGATTTAATTGTTTTGCAGGAGAAGCTGGATTCTCCACTGAAGAATATTTTTGCTCATTAGGGGGCGAAAATCGACCCGAAGATGGATACATTTGTCTTCCAACGAAAGGAGGACGCCCAATCGCAGAATGAGTGTGTGAAGTGCGGTCCAAAGATGATGGATTTATTTGTTGTGTAAAATTCGGCGGATTAATATTAGGTGTATATTTTTGTGTTCTAGGTGAATACCCGCCCAAAGATGGATACATTTGCGGTCCTCCTGGAGCTGATAGACGGCTCACGGCAGGATTTGGTGGAGAAGAGTCTCCTAAGAATTGATTTGTGTGTGTGCCTGATGCATATGAATGCGGTATTGAAGGATAAGTTTGTGTATTTGGTGGATAAAATTGCTTTGATGATAGATATGCTTGTTGTCGAAAAGGTAGACGTGCCATTGGAGGATACATATGTGCACTATTTTTAAATGAAACTTTCTGTGGATATGTTCTCTCTAAGGACGGGTACCTTTTCGATCCAGCATTTGGTATAGTAGCCTTAGACAGTTGCGATGGATATGTTTGTGCTCGAGGTGGCCAAGCTAACGTTTTTGTTGCCGGATTAGATTGTACTGTTGATAAATTATTTAGAGTATTATTTTGTGGTTTTGAAGTTCGAATATGCGGTTGTGACTGTGACGAAAGAGGTAAGGAAGCATTTAATTTATTTTGCAAATAAGGTGGCACGGGCCCATGTTTTTGGAAGCCATTTGCTTTAAAACGGGAATGGTAGATATCAGTAGAAGTATTATCGCTCTTTAAGAGCGTAAACTGCTTTAAAGGACTTGCCTGTGCTTTGGATTCTGATGTCCGTGTCGCTGTGTTGACCGATGGGATATTAGACCCTAAAGTCTGAACGGAAGTGGTGATTATTTGTTTTGATGGAATAGTTATACCGGATGATAATTGCGTCACAATGTTAGTTTGAGTATTTGATATCTGCGGTGTACCATGCCCAGATGAGTATTTTATGATCGTGAGAGGTATCTGTGTAGTTGGTTTTTCTTGATTATTCGTGTTTACCGACTGAATTGTTGACATTGTGGTTGTAAGAAATTGAGACGCAGTTGTGGTATCAGCTAGTTCAATACTTTGGGCAGAGGACTTAGAAAAGTCATTAGATGTTTGTTTAGTAGTTGTTGATTGCAATGAGACTGGAGTGGATGGCCAAGATCCAGAAGAAATGGATATTGTTTCGGTTGAAGTTGGAAGCTGAGTAGTAGACAGAATGGCTTGGCTAACATTTTGTGGTGATAATTTAGACACCGATGATTTTGTAACATCAAGCTTAACTTCCGTTGAACTAACGACAGCCGGGGAGTACTTTAAAGTTACAGGTGACTGTGGAGAAACAGATGACTTTTCAGTTGAAACATCTTCTGCAGTGGATCGAGTCGTATTATATTTTCCTTGCAACGCTGCAGAAGTAACCGATACGATTGCAAGATTACTTGTATTGGTGGACAGTATAGTATACGTCGCATTAATTCGTATATTGTGTGAATCCTTTTCGCCCACTTTGTGAAGTATACTGTTTGTGACATTTTTTAAAGATTTAGAAAAATCTATCATTCTTGACTCTTGTGTTTCTATTTCATTTAGCTTATCAGCCAACATACTGCTATCTGTGTTATTTTTATTCTGTTTTTCTAAAACAGGTGATATCGTGTTGTTATTTATAACAACAACATTTTTGATGTCTGCTATTTGTTGTTGTTCCTCCTTTGTCCAAAGGGATACTTGTTTTTCTATGTCAATCAGAGATTCATTCGATGATTTTCCTAAATTCTTTAATATTAATGCCACTTCGTCCTCATCTGACAAGAAGCCGTCGGTGTCATTAACATGCAAAACATCGAGAACCTTGTCAAATGCACGACGTACTTCATTCGCTTCTGCACTGCTTTTATCCCTTTGTTCAACTTGGTACAGTAATTTGATTTCGTCAAACAAATCTTGTATAGATGGTTGATCATAGTTAAATTTAAACTTCAGTCTCACTTCATCCGGTAGTTTTTCGACTTCTCGTTTCAGTAAAGCACTAACTTGAACCAACCGATCAGTTTCATTTTTAATGGTGTTCTTAACATTTTCTATTTTTATATGTGCATCACTGTTATCTAAAATATTTTGTATTCGTTGACTTGCTTCAGATACAGATACTTGGATTTTATCAGTGATAACTTTTTTAATCGTTCTATTTGGAGGTTTTTCTTCCGGTGCATCCTGAGTATCATCATCAGTCGAATAGGTATCATCATCAGTTGAAGACGTATCGTCGCTTTCAGAATCGTCCCCGGTTTGTACATCATTATTTGCTCTTTGACCATTACATTTCTCATCGTAATCTGAATGTCTTCCAAAAATACCGCCTAATGAGAAAACTTGTTCAACCGCCAATATTGTGCAATCGATTGTATCTTTTATATCTGTTACTACATCTGACACTAATCTTCCCAAACTATCTTCGACTGGAGCAAAAACGTCATAAAATGACATAGAATTTGCCTGAAACAAAAATATCTTTTAACTATAACAGCATCGATGACTACAAATTTGAATAAGGTACTATTCGGTTATAACTTACCTGTGCAATAAATAAAGCAATAATAATTGCCTTTTTCATTTTGCACTAGTATATTATACACGACACAATTAAAACGCTTCTGGATGTTATGGAGCGAGACGACAGACTTATAGTTAATCTGTAACGTCTGTAAATTGATATTCCTTGCGAAGCCCCTGAGACATAGTAAACAATGTGTGCTTAGCCCCACACACACGCGTCACGACTCTGCTGGACACTTGTCCCAATATTTGCTGCCATAAAAGTATAATACTAATTATTATTACCTACCTACCTATAAACCCGATTGAAGCGTAACTATATTATATACACTTATAAATAATAAAATAGTGACATTTAACACACATACGTTGTACATTGTTTTGATGTTGTTATTGAAAACGAATACCATAACGAAATGCTGGAAATCATTGAATAAAAATACATTATTGTCCATTAGAATTAATTTATTATACTTAAAAATATGATTTATCACAAACTTAATTCTTAACCTCATAAGATATTCCTTAGAACTTATTGTACCTATAGAAAATAATTTTGAAAGTATGAATAGAGTAAAAATTGTAAATGAATTTACTCGATATGCAATTCGAAGGCAAAAAGACATGTTATTGTCTTTTTTTAAACACAACTCCAATAATAGCCAAATTTGAATGTTTAGTATTTAACACGAATTGCAGTTCATACTGCTAATATTTAAAATTTACTAACACCTTCGTATACTTAAAATAGTATAAAGTTTTGTCGTATGTACTAAGCTTATATAAACATAATACGTTAATTAGACACGCAAGGAGTATGAATTACAAGATGAAAGCATTGTAGCAGCTGCTTAAACTGTTTACTGTGGGTTAAAGAACCATACACTAATGTTCCTTGAAAAAAATACAAAGTATTTTTTTTGCGCGTGTATACCTACATAATATAAAAGTTTACATTTTAACTTATTTTTCTTACAAAGCAACCTGAACATCTTATTAACAAGTGAAAAAAGTATTCTGATTACATTATTGATTGTCATAATTGCGATCTCGGTTACGTACAACTTAAGCGTATTAAATAAAAAACATTTTATTTTCTCGATACAAATACTGTCCACCTTTTGGCACGCAATATGAGCAAAATATAGCACTTACTCATAATGAGGATACACTTAGGTATAGGATTGTGATTTATAAAAGACATTACTTGATTACGACTAAAAAGCCTAGAAAATCCTGATTCTGATAGTTTTTCGTTGATATCTCTTTATAGATACATGAATGTGATTTCTTTGATATGATTTGAAGTATTTTCCAGTAAGAGGCGCCAAGAATTATTTATCTTTCATTAAATACCCAAATAGAAACATTTACGGTATTGTACTAGAGCTAGAGATGAATATTAAATTAGAATAAACATTTTATGAACGCATGATAGCAGGTTCATATGCAATAAAAATGTTTGTATTTATTAATTATTTAGTTTATATTAATAAGAAATACGTTTTATCATAAAAGTTCATAAGATCTAGCATACTTTAATTATGTACAATTACTTATATGAGTAGAAAATATTTTAAAACAATATATTATAGGTCATAATTCATAATAATTTATAAAGTAACTAAAATAATATCATATAGATTTCTAAAATAAAATATTTCAATAAGAAAACAGGGCAAAATATTAAATTTCTATAATTAGGTACAAATAGGTTGGTAGGCAAATTTACGTAAAATAAATACGTGAAGAAACGTCTTTGTGGAATGTAACAAGTGCAACATAGTGATAGCATCGAAACAGAGACGATCTGATCTGGGCGAGTTACAAGAAGCTACGATTTTAAGTAGACTGCGTAGTCAATATGAAACAAATTGAATGGTTCACATTTAAGTCAACTGGCTACGCAATGAACTGTAAATTAGTAGCTTCGTGTGGCCCCCTCCTAGTAAGTAACCTAACTCCACCATTATTTTTTTCACCTTGCCTTTGATCTAAGTCAATTGTCTTATGGATGACCAGTTAGATGTAATATTTGTTTAACCATCAAAATATTAATTAATATTTACAAACAAACAAACTAACGATCAAAATATGAATTTTATGATTTGGTATGCAAACTGGAAGATTTCATCTTAGGCATCTTACTGGCTCTCTAAAAATATGAATGAAAAACTAGTTTTCTATACGCACTGTGATACCGGCTAACCGCCACTACAGCAGCCGCTAACCGCTTAGCGCGTACCACACATGACAGAGGGGAGAGAATATGCCAATATGAATTAGGCCTTGCACATGACGTCACAAAGTGGGCGGGGCGATGTGCCTATTTCGCAATTTACCTTCGATTGATGTCCCGATTTGAATTGTCTATTGATTTTTAAAAATTAAGATTGATTTGCACGATTTTCAGTTCGCTGCTAACTTCATCCAAAGATATTGCAAGTATTTTTTAATATTAGAACATTGTTCAGATACAATATACGAAATATTATTTTCATTCTATGTACTCATGCCACATTCATCTTTTGTATGTCATGTATTTACGTCTAATGTTAAATTTTGGTACAGTACAACCTACTATCGTTTATAAAATATTTAAATGACAACCTAACAGAGATAGTGATATGGCATTAATGATTTTATAATTAAAGCTAACGATAGACTCAAACATGAATTGCATCAGCTTTACACGCTTGCCAATACAACTGCAGAGATCACCACCAACATTACACCGCACAATGCCGCACATTCAACTTACCTCTCAATCAAAATACTCAACAAGACTGAGCTCGTTTACATTTTGTAAAATGTATCAAAATATATTTGAGACCACGAATAGTTCATAAAAAATAAAGGGTGATTCATTTTCCTAAGTTCACTCGCATCACAGGAGTAAATATTGTCGCTACGAACCATCAAATGCTTTTAAATGTTTCTCGCGCACTAACCCAACTCATGCACGAGATTCTCGATTCAATTTCAAAACGCTTAAGGGTAGTTGATTGTATTTACGCTATCTAATAAATTTTGGCTTAGTATAAATTGTCGACGCTCTGGGTACTACAAAGACGGGATTACAATTTGCTGAATCAATGCATCATCTCTAAGATACAATACAATACAAAGTGTACCTTATTGGACACTTCTGTGGCTGGGGTGTCTGTGTGAAAGAATGTGGTTCTTTTTGCATTCAGAATTTAACAATAAACAATTGTATATTTTTTGATGAACCATCTTAGAAGTTTTCAATAAATGAAAAAATTTGAAGTACTTTTGCCAGCACATGCGGGTGGATATATTGATTTTGAAAGTGCCTTTATTCTGTAGTAGCAAAAGCGAAACTTGTAGTGCGATTGTCCAACCGGATGTACTGGCTACTGTACAGTACAAGTTCCTAAGTGCAGTCATATCACGTGCACTTATATTTTAAAATATCTTTTTTTCCCTATAGTTTTTATTCTTATTTTTGTGTGTTACGAATACAGTATATGGGACTCAATATTTTCTTCAAATGGTTATCATTGCAGAATTCTTTTGGAAAAAAGTAATACATATAAAGTATAAATGCACATGATTGGATTGGACTTATGAACGTGACTATACAAGTATACATTTAAATTTGGTAAAAATAATCTATCCGGTTATATATAACAATCAACCACCCTTACAGACCGCCCCAGTCGATCCTATCGAAGGGGTTCGCGATGAGGTGTCACGGGTGCGACGGAGGGGGAGGGGAGGGAGAGGGGTCGCGGCGCGGGGGGGGCGGCGCCTCGTCCGCGCTCAGCTTGGGCAGCGGGGGGATCGGCGGGGTGGCGGGGGAGGGGGAGGGGGAAGAGGGGGCTTCCGAGGGCGAGGGGAGCGTGTTGTTGGAGCCGAAGCCATTGGCTAGAATGTGGTAGTGCGGCTTCCATTTGTTAGCGGGCGGCGTGTAGTTCAAGTGGTCGTATTCCATTTCTGAAAAAAGAAAAGTATTATTAAACATACAATATACATACATACATACATACAGTTACGCCTCTTTCTAGGCTAAGACTACTTCCATACACTTGCTACGATCTAGACATACTACTTTCGCTTCATCTACATTCATTTATCTCGTCATGCAAGCTCGTCGGTTTAGGTTGCTTTTTCACCAGAGCTGTGCGAGGTAGCTAAGCGGTGTGCGAGGAAAAAATCCACCAATAGAATCACTTCATTTTCCTAGCCTAGTGATTCTATTGGTGGATTTTTTCCTCGCCTACCGCTTAGCTAACTCGCACAGCTCTGGTGGAAAAACAGCCGAGTACTCTGAATTGACCTTTATTATGTCAAAACGTTTCCGATTTGATCGTGAAACGTCCGTCTTGGTCTTCCCCTTCCAACACTTTCTTCCACTCTCGCCTTATACATTTGTTTAGTCAACCTCTCTTCACTCATTATCTCCACGTGACCAAACCAATTTCGCACCCCTTTCTCAATTCTCGTCTTAACATCTTTGTTTAAAGCCCGACCAAAGAAATAAGAAACCTCGCCATATTGCGGAATTTCAATGGAACTAATTCTATAAGTGAAATTGTTGCCATAGTCGTAAAAATATACACGTGGCGCCCCCAGAGAGAGCAGGTTTCTTATTTCTTTGGTCAGGCTTCACTACACATTTTTCCCTTATCCTACTTTTTTTAATCCTATTCTATCAGTATTATTAAAGTAACGAAGACTAAGAATACCGTTTAAAAGTTTACCTCGTGACCTCTAAGAAACTAAGTAATTGAATTAGTTATTTAAATAAGTTCGTATATTGTAGACTAGCTTTCCACCGCGCCTACGCCCGCGTCAACAGTTTTCCCCGTGGGAATGAGGTATTTTCCCGCGATAAAAGGTAGCCTATATTACTCAGGGTGAATATAGCTTTATAATGGTGAAAGATTTTTTGAAATCGGTTCAGTACTTTTTAAGTTTATACATTACAAACACACACAAATACAAATGTTTCCTCTTTATAATATTAGTGTGAAGTTTGACTGCATCTCACCATAGCCCTCCTTGTGTTTGATCTCGTCGTACACGTGGTCTAGTTTGTTGTCGTCATCGATGCAGTGGTACAGGTTGGGGTTGGTCGCGTCTGCGTCCTTGTTCTTCAAGTTCGACAGCGGATCGTAAGCTGAAACAATCGTGGCATATTTTAAAGAATTATTTTGGAGAAATGTCAAACTGTTAAAGCCTGACCAGAGAAATAAAAAACCTCGCCATATTGCGGAATTTCAATGGAACTAATTTTACTATGGAAATTGTTGCCATAAACATAAAAATATACACGTGGCGCCCCCGGACAAGGTTGTTTATTTCTTTGGTCAGGCTTTGTCAGAAAAAAAATTGTGTTTACTGTCCGTCGATACTGTACTTTTGCATGTTGCGTAAATTTTCAAATTTATTAGGTTGAGTCAATATTGGAAATGAAAATAATTACAAACCTCATATCACTCAATGTGCTCATAAATTATAGTGAAAAATAAAAACGTTTTGAAATGCCAGTATTTGAGGTATTTTCCCATGTTTCAAGTTGATGATCAACCTCACGAAACCTCACTCATCTGACCCAAAATCTAACAAAACGACCATTTAGTCGTTATGTCGGAAGTAGCTGTTACTTTTTTGTTTCCTTATCTATATGCTAAGTTTTCCAGTAGCAAATTAAGAAAAAATATATATTTGTAACTGCTCAACAGATGGCACTAGTAAATAGTGAGGTAATAATACCAAAGTAAGTGAGGGGGGCAAAGTGCGCCATACTTTTTTCATAGATGACTTATATGCAGAAAAATCTTTTGTTATAGTTCATTAATAATCTCAACTTGGTAAATTTAAGAATCTATGATATTTTGACACTACGACCAATGATATATCAATGGAATCCAGCAGTAAAATAAATAAATTTTAGCCTGAAATCAGAAACGCGTACGCTAGGCGCACTTTTCCGCAAAGGTGGGGAAGTGCGCCTGGTAGAGTAAAAACGCATTTTTAAAGCGTTAGATTGAAAACTAACACATTTTGTAGTAGACCATAAACAACAACACGCACATTTTTGTCTTTTTTATTCATTGTCTCATCCTAAAAGTATCTACAGAGATGAAAAAAAGAATCGGGTAAGTGCGCCATACAATTGTAAATCAGGAGTTGTGAACATTTTTTTTGGCTCAACTTTTAAACTCACTATGACAAAAGTATGACAATGATAATGGGCTCTAAAATAAAAATAAAAAAATAAAATAAAAAACAGTCGGTGGCAATTTAAAATATGTAATTTCATGTAAATTTATTTAAAAATTTATATGCAAGTGGTTTGCTAATGTTCGCTCTGTTTCAGATCTTAGTGCTGGCGGTCTGCCTAATGTTGACGATTTTTGGCCTCTGCGCCCTGTGACATGGTCCATAATAGTCTTCCGTGGTACACTAAAGGTTGAAGCGGCTTCATATCCAAACATTCTACCGGATCTAACCGCTTCGACTGCTTCATTTAAAGTGTTTTTGGAGTATGAAGGACCACCCGTTTTTCTTATATAACGCCCCATCTTAAACAATAAATAAAATTAGTTAATTATATCAAACAATATACGCGCGGTGGAGAAAAAGTATTCTACTGCTAGGCGAAAAGAGACCTATCTATATTCCAAGTTTTTTTTTTCATTAACTCACTTATACGTCTTACAGATAAGCAAGAGTCTCGCGCGCCTATGCCAGACGAACGTGGCGTCTCTATCAGCTTTAGTATTTTTTAATTTAAATTTGAACCAAAAATATATTGGTAAGCAGTTAATGGCGTGCAGCATAATGTAGTATGTTAACTACAGCACATTAGTAATTATTTACCAAACACTGACAAGCATTCACTAACATGCTTATAAAATTTGTTACCGTTCATTATGTTTTTTTTTATATTTGTTCTGAAATAAACAACAGAATACAATAAAAGAAATAAATAAAAACTGACCTACACCTAACCTAACCTAAGCAGAGTTAACAATATCAGGTTTTAAAATGTTTACTACCTCTGTATTGCGGGAAAGTGCGCCATATGAACAGGCAATGTGGCGCACTTAGCCAACTTGACAAATTTGAGGTTAGAAATTTTAATTCGCTATAATTTATCAATTTGACTAGATATAGCTAAAATAAAGTCAAAACCTTAAGTAAAATATTTTATTTATATACTTACCCCATTTTTTTGTTGGAAAACACTTATTTTCTTCAGATTTTTAACGATTACTTCCACGATGTCAACTCTGCTCCACCACTTTCAAAGTCAGAAAAAAAAGATGGCGCATATTTCGAGTTAACGATTACAGAGCCATCTGTGTCTTTACCAAGAACTATGTTTTAGTTACTTATATCGATATAAGATGTCGTTACTAGTACTCTGTCAGCAGTTTACGATATATTTATAGTAGGCGCACTTTCCCGGTAGGCGCACTTCACCCCCTTCACTTATTGGATTATAAAAAAAAAACATTCAAATGAATCAACTAATTCTCCTAAAGTTAATCTCAGTCAGAACCATCTACAATCCGACAAAAGCCAAGAAGTCTACAATAAATCTTATTGTTCTCATTATTTTACTAGCGTCATCTATGGAAATCTTAAAGAACGATAATTTTTTTAAACTTCAAGTTGTCAGAAGCACCTATTTCACTGGCGACAAAGACGAAAGGGACGCAGTTAAGCGTTAGAATGAGATACAAATACACCGCGCTCACTTTTGCGCATAACTGCGTCCCTTTCGTCTTTTGTCGCTGTCGCCAGTGAAATACCTGCCTTACATGAAAAACGCTCGTTTTTTTTTTATTAACCCCCGACGAAAAAGAGGGGTGTTATAAGTTTGACGTGTGTGTCTGTGTGTGTGTCTGTCTGTCTGTCTGTGGCATCGTAGCTCCTAAACGGATACGCCGATTTTGTTATAGTTTTTTTTTATTTGCTAGGTGTCACAATCGAAAGTGTTCTTAGCTATGATCCAAGAAAATATCTTCAGCCATTTGAAGATTATCAGCTCTTTTCTAGTTGTTGAAAGGATCAAGTAACGGTTTTGTGTCGGGGGTTATTAAATTTTTTAATTTAGTGTTATTTCAAGTAGTCGTTAATGAAAAAAAAGTCAAAGTCAAAGTCAAAGTCAAAGTCAAATAGTGTTTATTCAAAGTAAGATTTCACAAATCATTTTTTGACGTCGGTAAAAAGGTACTGACAGTCAGCGGATCCAGTGGCGCGCATGCGCAGTTTCTCGAGCGTGGCGTTGTTGACTTTATTGAGGTTGTTGAATACGGGCGCGCCGTTGTTGAGCAGAGTGGCCGCGTCGTCGCCGCGCGCCGAGCCCTGGTACGAGTACACCGGGTTGTCGAAGTGCTGTTGCTCTGGTGGACAATCACACAAGGCACTTTCAAACATAAGTAAGTAACACTTCATACACTCACAAAAAAACAAACAAACAATAAAAAAAATCGAATAATAAATTCAAAATAATGCCTGACAAAGAAATAAGAAGCCATAATGCGGAATTTCAATGGAACTAATTTTATAAGGGAAATTGTTGCCATAGTCGTAAAAATATACACATGGCGCCCCCAGAGCAAGCTTCTTATTTTTTGGTCAGGCTTTACAGATATACTCTCAATTTTATTCATTTGTAATTTTTTAAAATTAAACCATTCTATACAGCTTTTCTCAAACCAATGGCTTTCGACTCAAATTAATGTGTACAAGTTGTTCGTGGTTTAGACTATAATACTACTAAAATTTAACAATCTAAAAACAAAGAGGCGATTGAACAGGACTAATACAAGAAAAAGAATGGAAGTAACAAGATATTTTCTGTGTTTATGGATTCTCTTTTACTATGCTTATTATCATAATATTTCATCTATTGTCGATTGCTTATTGGTGGGTTTTGAGCTTAACCACCGTATACCGTAGTGTAACTCCATACAAAAGTGTCATTTTGGCGCGCTTCGAAATCTCGGGGTACTTCGGGGTGCAAGCACCCACAACAGTCAGGGGTGTAGCGCGCTCTTTCAAATGGGCGTAAAATAGCTATTTAAGTATTTTTTGCGAGATTTATGCCCGTTTTCACTAACATTGAGAATTTCCTAAATTGATGCCTAACGTATTTAGGAAACTTTTAGTCCAAATTTCGTTTTCACTAACATTAAGTTATTCTTAAACCTGCTTAAGTTATCCTTATCTTTAGGAGGTCGATTTGACAGCGCCTAGAGCTTACGAAACGACCTATGTTGTGTTTTTTTATTCTGTGGATTATTTGTCATTGCAAATAAATTGAGGTTATGTATATTTACGGTAATATTTATACATATTTACCGTTATTTTTTCATTTTTTAAGGTCAACTTGATTAACTTCTTCGTAATTAATACATTTCACAACTTCCCATTAATTTCTTTTAAATCCTACTAATATTATAAACTCGAAAGTTTGTGAGGATGTATGGATGTTTGTTACTCTTTCACGCAAAAACCACTGAATTGATTTTAACGACACTTTACAATCATTTAGCTTATACATCTAAATAACACATACGCTATCATTTACTGCGGGAAGATTACACATTTCCACGAGAAAAATTGCCGGCGCGGGCGAAGGCGTGAGGCGAAAAGCTAGTTAAATGAAATGAACAAAGAAAGAAGCAGTATGCTCATCAGCCGCCGAAGTGTCAGCACAACTGTTTGAAATATATTTGCTTAGCAATAGGCAGACCTTGCAAACAGTTTTTCTCCTGGGAATAAAGAATTTTCCCGCGGTAAAAGGTAGCCTATGTCCTTTGCCGAGGTCTATTCTATCTTTGCATTCAATGCAAACATACAAACAAATAAATAAATACTTTCCATTCAATATTTCATTTTATATATTATATTTCTTATTTAGTTTATAATATTATAACATAACTAATATTATAAATATTATAACTGTTATACTAAGAAATATAATATATGAGATGAAATATTGAATGGAAAGTTTATATCCTGGTTAAACTTTTATGTAGGTAATGTTTTAGAAGAAAACAACAAACTTAATTATAATTATATTTCTTTTATTTTTATAATCTATAACATACAATAATACAATGCTGGTGCTGTACAAGAAATTGAATTATCATTTCACTTCATTTTCACTTCCATGGTATACGCTCTAATAAGTCCATCTGGTGTAGCTCCAAAAATAGTATAATCTTTCTAGTATAATCTGCATATTTATGACCAGTTCTGCCTCTACATTTTTAACCTGAAATGCATAAAAATACTTAATTACTACAAAAGCCTGAATCAACTTTTCGTTTCGATAAGTTAATATTATGTCAATAAAACAAAGACATCATGATCATACCTTTTTTATGGCTTATTACTTCCATTATTAGGTTGTTCCCTCTTTCAATGGCACCAGACCAGATGTAATAGTTTGAATTGATATCCCATTATTGAGATGTAAAGCTGCATACCTGCCAAAATACAAAAAATGCTTTATAAGAATATAAAGTGCCTTTGTGTACCTATATTTTTTTTATTGCTTTATAACCAATTTACAGTCTGTATTTTTATTGCATAATTATTTGAAACTAGCTGTCAGCGGATACAGCTTTGCCCGCATCATACAATCCTTTCTCGTATAATAATTGAGAATAACTGCTAGTTACTGAAATATCATCAATTTCTTCGGCTTTTCTACACTATTTGGCACACGGATTTGGCACTTCGATTGCAAATAGATTTTCTTCCAGTAACATAATAGTTTGATGTAAACGTGGCTCTTTGGATCATATATACATAATATTCAAGCCTATTATAAAGCAGTAGCATGCTTACATACATCCAACAATAAAATTATGTAGTTTGTAGACAAAAAAAATGCAAAACGAAAATAACCGTAATTGTTTACCTTTTGAAGCAGCACAATTCTTGTAGGTAATCGGACCATCCATTGTTTTTATTTATAATGTTTGTAAAAATTTTAAAAACACAATATTAGGTATAGTAATTTCTCTTTTTTTCATAAATAACAATTCAATTCAATATTTATGAACAAGCTGGCGCGTTACCGCGCTCACCGCGCTGTCAGTTTGTATGAAAATAATGCTGAACGCTGATTGGTGTTTGAAAATACGTTCCGTTGTACGGTACATTTTATTCGAAAAATAAATAAAAAAAAAACCTATACTATAATTGCAGTCTACTATTGTACTACTCTACATTACTTTGCGTGTTTTGGAAAACAATGAAACCATAGAGTTTGTTCGTTTACTTAGCTAGGTACCGCCAAATTTACGAAACGTTTAAGTGAAAACTGTTAGTGCAAACCAATTTTTTTTTAAAGCTCTGTTTAGCTTAGTTTTTTGTTAACTAGAGAAAACCTAAGACAAGGTTAGTGAAAACGGGCATTAGAGAAACAGGAGATATTGTTCCGTGTATGGATGTTTATATTCATCAAGAAATAAACCAGAATCTCATATTTTAAATTACCAAGTGAGTCGGTAAGGTTAAGATTTATTGTTTACAATTTATGTATTAGTGTTTTGAGGTTTTTTTAAACTTAGTAACTGGTAAATAAGAATGTACCTACCTACTTCTTGTAGTACAGGTAGCTATCTATTAAAGTAATCGGAGTCAGAGGCACATATTTCTCTTCTGTGGATAAAGCGCGAGAGATTGAAATATTGTGTTTATTTCGATGCTGTTAAGTATATTCAAAATAAATCATTTTAATAAAGCCTGACTAAAGAAATAAAAAACCTCGCCATATTGTGGATTTTCAATGGAACTAATTTTATAATTGCCATAGCCGTAAAAATATACACATTGCGCCCCCAGAGCAGGTTTTTTATTTCTTCGTTCAGGCTTTTTTGCAAACTTAACAAGTGGTCAAGAAAAACAGTCAGTGTTCAACCCTACAGCAAGTCATTCATTCATTCGTTCAATCCCAGAAAACCGCGAAGTTACCCTACTGTAATGTACGTAGTACATACTATATTTATACTGTGGCTTAACCTACCTATAAACCTACTTAATTCATTTATTCAATCAACAATTAGTTCAAAAAGCGATTTTAATAACAATCGGACTGGGCGAGTTTCTTTAAATTTTTTTAGTGACTTGGGGTCCTTGTATTAATGATGTGAAAATTGTACATCAGTACTGGCACTGAGGGGTGAGTGAGAGGGCAGTAGTGTGAGCGAGTGAGAGGGCTATACCTGGCTGCGAGGTTGGGTCGGCGTGGTAGTGCACGTGTGCTATCTCTCTCTTGAGGTTGCGCACTCGGTTGCGCTTGCGGCAGTACAGCAGTACCAGGACCGCAGCGGCCGCGCCCACTAAGGCTAGCAACACCATCAGTACTGTCACTCCGGCGTTCGGCGAGCCTGGTAAACAGAAACAAAAATCATTTAATAATCAGAGGTGGGGAAAGCGCGCTTGTATTTATTATTAGCAGTAATAACATTCGGTACGCGTGAAGTTTTCTAGTTTATGAAGAAGCTCTAAGCTACAGCTGCGAAAAGTAAAGGCAAATATGGGAATTGTGATGAATATTGATTTCTGATGTTTAGTTTTTTTATGACAACAGGTCTTACAAGTCAGATTAGACCATCTTGATTTCATCTGTGTATATTCTTCAGAGTCCTTTACGACACACCAACATCCGAGGGTATTTGGCTCCGGGTTGTCAAGAGTTGAAGGTGGTTGCCGTGTCAAATAGACCGCTATATAACGGCACCGCTATCCTACCGTAGCATAGGTTGTACCTGCGTTCTCTATGCGCAGCGGGTCGGAGGCGGGCTCTATGCAGTTGGGGCCGCGGTAGTTGCGGTGGCAGGTGCAGCCCTGCACGGGGTCGCACACCCAGTGCTGTCTGTACCTGCGTGCTCTATGCGCAGCGGGTCGGAGGCGGGCTCTATGCAGTTGGGGCCGCGGTAGTTGCGGTGGCAGGTGCAGCCCTGCACGGGGTCGCACACCCAGTGCTGTCTGTACCTGCGTGCTCTATGCGCAGCGGGTCGGAGGCGGGCTCTATGCAGTTGGGGCCGCGGTAGTTGCGGTGGCAGGTGCAGCCCTGCACGGGGTCGCACACCCAGTGCTGGCCGGGGTCCGTCGAGCAGTTGCAGGTCTCCATGCAGTAGCTGCCGTAGCTGCCCTCGGGACAAACTAAAACACAAACATTCTTACGTAAAATTACTGAACTGTCAAAATATACGTTGAAAAACAAGTCGAAAGTCTGTACAAAATACCTAAAATATTCTTAAAACACAGTGTAGGTTGCACAGACGTTATAGCCAACGCATCTTCGTCCGTTCGTGAATTTGAATAATTTGAATTTGTTTTGTCTACGGTTTGATAATAAATATTCAGAACGTAAATTCAGCCGCTGAACTTCGGTTACGTAATTGCGGCTCAGTGTGTTTAGACACTTATTGTGCACAAGTAGGTACAAACATTAAAAACGACGACACTTTTAGTTTTTTTACGGTTTAGATATTTCGCTTCGAATGGAGCTTATACTCAAAATTCAAAAGGGATGTATGTATGTATAGATATAAATAAAATATAGTTAGAATGTAGTAGTGAGTAGTGATACATACACTGCGTGCAGTAGTGGCCGGTGTATCCGGGCGGGCAGCGGCAGAAGCCGTCGTGCGGGCGGCAGGGCGCGTTGCGCGCGCAGCGGCACGGCTGCGAGCAGTTGGAGCCCCACCAGCCCGGGGGACACGCCACGCTGCACACGCGCCCGCGCCACCCCGGCAGGCACTGGCACACTCCTGCGAGGACACAATCGTAAACAACACAAGCACTACAATATATTGTCATTGGCTATACCAAGGAGAGGTGCGATGTGTGGGGATGTGGCCAGTGCGCCTGTTCGCGAGGCCTAGCGCGCGCACCAACTACGCGCGTAATGCACCAACCTCCAGGGCACTCGCTCTACTCGGGGACTTGCTCATGCAGCATTCAGATGCTGATGTGTTCTATGACGGTCTAACGACATTCGTTAGAAAATTGTACTATTTAATGTGCTTTTTATAACCATGATAAATTTTAATGCATGGATCAATGACATAGTTACTTTTAAATACATAATAATATACTGTTATTGTTAATTAATGCATGAGCTTACAATGTGCTTTGGGTGCAACCTGTAAACTTGTAAGATTGTTGAATAAATTATAAACTAGATGTCTGCCCATGGCTACGCCCGCGTTGTTTGCTCTTTTTTTTTCATGCCATGCAATATTTAATTTAAATCGTTACAACGGTTCCAGAGATTAGCGAGTACGAACAGACAGGCAGACAGATGAACTTTTTTTTTTCGAAACTCGTATTTTTGCAAGTTTTAGCAAATTTTCATTTTAATCTTGTTGGATAAATCTTAATTATTTGACATAGCATTTATTTGTAGATTTCTTAATTAAAACTGAATAAAGATATTTTAAATGTTTTCTAAGCAGTTTTTAGTAAATTAAAAGATTTGTCAGTGAATTTAAAGATTTGATTTCACTTGCCGGTTACCTTGCCAAGTAGCCAAAGCCTTCTGGTTAAATTCTGGCTACTGTACCAATAGATGGCATTATTATTTCAATTTCGAATTTTTGCTGACAATCCTCGTTTTTCCGACCGCAGAAGACCGCACATGTTGTTTTGCTGAACTCACCAACAAATTTTAATGTAACTTTTTTATGAGAGGGGGGGGTGTACTAAATAGTGTGTAGCATGGTCTAAGAAAACAAGGTCTAACCATTAGACCACGTGACGTGACTAACACGAGCCTACGTCATTTTGCCTATTCATCCTTGTCGAATGCGTGTAATAGACAAGGATGAAAAGCGCAAAATGACGTAGGTTTGAGTCAGTTACGTGGTCTAACGGTTAGACCATGGCGTGTAGTAAATAGTTTTTACTGTAAACCGTTGTAATCTAAATATCTAATGTTTTTTTTTGTTGATTGTTTGTATTATATGTCTAAAGTTGGTTGGTTGGTTGTAGGTACTGACCGGTCTCGTGATGGCAGTCGGCGCCGTTCCTGCAGTCGCAGCGCATATTACAGCCCTCGCCGTAGGTGCCGAGAGGGCACGGGTACTCGCAGCGCACGCCCGTGTACCCGCTCGGACACGTGTACTTGCCCGTCACCGGGTCGCACGTCGAATCATCTGCAACATCACGCTCATTGTCTTGTTCACTTATCCATATCTGCCATAATATTACCATCTTAGCAACTCGACAAAATGCAACGCCAGCGTTTTATTTGCAGGTTTCTTCCTACACTAATAAACCCTGACCTCGTTACCTACATTAAATGTAATGCATTCTTTTTTAGTTTTATAGTTTCTAAATTTTATATAAATAAATAAATAAATGTGGAGACATCTCACACACGGCCATCTGACCCCAAACTAGACAGAGCCTGTACTATGGGTGTCAGACAGCTGATATACATACATATATAAATATACAACATCCAGACACAAACCAAACACAGTGCTCATCACACGAATGTTTGCCCTGGGCGGAATTCAAACCCGCGACCGGTCTAACTAAACCATTTAGAACGCTGCTTAATATGTCTGATAAAACGTCAAAGGCCAACGATGAAGTTGAAGAATTTTCTATTGTATTGAGAAGGACTGTATTTCCTAGTCTCTTTGTCGCTATTATAAGCGCTCAGATATTGTAAGAATATGCTGATGCTTGTATATCCGGCCACAGTTGGTAATTATCTATAACAGAGGTAAAATGACCGAAATTCAGGCAATTTTTTTCACAGAGTAATGTACTGATATTTTTTATATCGTTTCAATGAGGTGTTTCAATTTGATTGATCAAGCAAAATACGGAAATGTTAAATTGTTTTGAGCTTGAAAAGCCGATTTCAAACTATTCATTTTATCTTAACTATACTAGAATAAGAAGCTAAATAAAGCTTATCCAGTTAAGGGGCTCCCTGGCGATTTCGGTCATTTACAAACTCTATAAAGTACACGTTACTATAACGTAAATTAAAACTTACAAATATATGTTGTTGCTTAGTTTCAGTTCTTTATTATGACTTCAGGTAATTTCATAATATTTTCTAATTAAAGAGAAATACCAATTTCTCTGAACATCCAATTCAAGTACATAAACTGAATAGGCTTTCTTAATTTACGACTAACAATAATGAAACATATATTTTTATACTAGAATCATGTAATACTTTAAGATTACCAAGCCGTTTTTTGTTATGTTTAGTATTTATTGAGAAAAACGTAAAAATCCGATCTCAAAGAAACTCGGGACTCGCGGTTCCCTGCGCGGGCGACGGGCGGCAGACGGCCCACGGCCTTCGTACGCAGAGGTTGTGTCGCTCGTCGCTAAAAACCGCTCAAATCGCGCTGAGTATTATTTTCGCTCGGTAGTTTTGTTAGTTGTTTTTGTGAATGATTCTCTGACCATATATTTTTCTGATTAGTGACTTTTTTGTTATTTAGTGATAATCTAGCAATATTGGCGAAAGGACGCAATTTTAGTTATTATTTTAGTGTAGGTTATTGTTTTAGTGTTTATAGGTTATTGTTTTAGTTTAGAGTAAGTAAGTTATTGTGACAGGACACCTTTAGCATTTTAAAAATCAATTGTGTGCTTCATCAGAATTGGATTTTAATTTTTCAAAATGCCTAAAATATCCAAGGTCAAAAGAGTTCGTCAGGAACAAATGCAAAGATTCCGGTAAGTACACAGATACATATCTATTTTGTTTCTAATTCGCCTTTGCAGTTTTTGCATAATTAATCTATATTGCACTAACATTGCAAAGCTACATATTTGTTATGTTTTGAATTTCATTAACAATTGTGTAATTTCTTCAAAAGGACTACACAATTTCGCTACTAATTGAAAGAGGTCATGTGGCGTGATATGAAGTATGTCTGTTTTACGTTGTATCTTACTTGGTTCGAATCTCCGCTTCCTTTTTTGTTTTTTTTTTTATTAATTATGTCACCACACCAGATTTTTTTTTATTTCGTCATAACTCTTTTTTTTGTTTTAGCAGAAATAATAGAAAATTTCAACAAAATATTGAAAATTCTGACCAAGGCTTGGAAAGTGGTGTCGATCCTGTCTCACCAAAACACATCCTAAAGTAAGTGGAAAAAAATAGACCTGGAGCCCTGTGCTAAACTTTTTGTAAATATTTTAAAATTAAATATTTGTTTCAGAAATCAATTAGGACGGTCTGCATTGCTAGAAATTAATCGAAACAGTGAACTTCAAAATTTGGTCCCGCTGCAACCTAGTACCAATCCAGTTACAAAGTGAGTGTGAAAGTATAAGGCCATTTCAAATGAGTTGCAATAATTTTAAGGGTTATCATAATAATGTTTTAATTTAAAGTTTCTGCACTTTGAATTTCAATTATAGACCAGGCGCTCATAGCATTTTTATTCGCTAAATTGTGTTAATTGGGGTTTATCATCGTGGTAAAAGGTTTGGCCAGTCAGCGTGAGGACTCGCTAACTGTTGCCCAGGGTGCGCCGGACGTACAAAATTTATGGTACATCACACGGGGAGGCTCCTGTAATATTTGTTTTTTTTAAAACGTACACAAGATGTTTGGGAATAACAATAATTTACTCGGTTTTCAGCGTTACTTACGAAGAACTGAGACTGCAACCAAATGAAGTCATGATTAATATGGTTCATAATGAAGAATCACAAGAACTCAGTGAGATGAAGTGTCCAGATTCTGATTGTCAGGATGAGGTGTGTACATTCATATATGAATCATTTTAGAAGAGATTTAGTTTATCAAGTATAAAACCAATCGATAGAAAAACCAATAATAATTTATTTTCTGTTTCAGTTAATGGTTACTACGGAAAAAAACCGCATCAAAATCCGTTGCGTAGTTTTAAAGATTTAAGCGTACAAAGGGACATAGGGACATAGGGACATAGGGACGGAGAAAGCGACTTTATTTTATACTATGTAGTGATATAAACCTTCCTCTTGAATCACTCTATCTATTAAAAAAAACCGCATCAAAATCCGTTGCGTAGTTTTAAAGATTTAAGCGTACAAAGGGAGGGACATAGGGACATAGGGACAGAAAAAGCGACTTTGTTTTATACTATGTAGTGATGATGTGATACGCTACAAAATGAGATTTTTTGTGAAATGCTAGAATTCATTACAAGGAAATCTGAAGTCTCTTAGCATATATTTAAAGTTCATAATTGAATCATGTATAAACTTCCATCCGATTACCATGTTTGATACAATAAATGTTTCTTTCTTTCTTCCTGATTCTCTGGTGCTGTTGCACAGTTAACTAGGAGGTCTTGTGAAAATAAGTAATCCCACTAATAAAGGACGAAGTTCAAATACTAGACTTAAAAACGAAATCTACTTATTGCCTGAATATTATAAGTAGGTATCTTAAAAATAGAAAAAGACGGAAAATGTAATAATTTATTATAATAAAATATTATGAGTTTGATTTATTTTTATTTATCATCACTTAATCCACTTGATGCAGTCGAATGAATCATCATCACTGCTGTTGTTTTATTATAATTATTAAATTATAATACGTAATTAATACGATACAGATTTTTAGTACATTTAAATATGTTTTTATTTTAAAGCAATTATGGATCATATACTAATATTATTAAAGAAATGTTGTTTGCGTCGAACGAAAAATTTTTTGCTGTCAGAGCTCTTCCTCTACTAACTCAACTATAAGACACCTGCCCCAAGTCTATTATCAATTTGTGAAAAATAAACAATTCTATCATTGAATTATAATAGTATTTTATTTTTCAATAATAATTCTTATTAGTCTAAGATAATTGAAAAAGCACGTTTTTAAATTAATAAAGTAAATTCACTATCAAAATGAACATGAGCTACAGGACTACAATGCCGAATTTTGATAGCTAGTACAAAATAGCACCGACAGATGTCGATAGTAAAACATATTTTTTTAGAACCCATCGCGTGTACACTATCTCCTTTTAGTTCAACCACTATCCGGTAGATGGCAAATTTTTCGTAACAAACTAGAGGTGAAGGAAGCAAGGTGGGGTGTGTGGAAGGCTAAACGCTCAAGGTCATTGGCGTAGGGTAGCCCCTTAAATGATTTCCAAGTATTATGTCCACTTTATTTATACAATTAACTTTAACGCAGTAGACCTCGTAGAAACAATCAGTCTGTAGTATCACTTCAATATAAACATAATTACTGTTATTGCTCTTTATTTCAAAGCACAAATCTAACCAAACACTATTGAATTGTAGAATATTTACTAATATAGCTCGTATATTGTTTGACCATTTTAGCAGTTAAATTAAACTTAGTTCAAAGAACAAAGAAAGTTTGATACGTTAGTTACAAATATAAGGTTCAGTCATACGAGTATAAAAATGTAAGGTAAAAGTGATGAAACGCATGGTTTAAGCGAAAAATTAATAAATAGCTTCTGTAAATTAAAAAATCTGACAAATGTTATTATTACCTGTGGCGAAATTTCGGTGTTATAACGTTCACCGAATCATTAGAAGAAGAACAAATTAAAAAGACGCGACAATTGTGACTTGTAAAGTTTCTTCGGCGAGTTCTTTTCCCCAGAAGACCAACTGCTTTGCTGAACTCGCCAGTAAACGTAAATGATATCATTTACGTTTAAATCACCTGATTTGAATGTCCAAAAGGTACAATTTCAACTCTATTAGAGCAGTAGTTTCGAAGGAAATTGGCTATGATATGATAGACGGTTCTTATTTTTCCTTATTTCATAAAATGTGTGTAATTTTATAAAGTTTACGTAAGCTGCTTTCTACCGCAGGGTTTATATCATTTTCTTTTCCATATAACGAAATCTTATTAATCCTATTGTTTCTAGTGTGCAATAAAGTATATTCTATTCTATTCTAAATATAAATAAATGAGTGGACAGTTCCTCGTATATTTTACTAGTGCTTAAGAAAACGTTTAATCTTCAGCCGCTCCTGTCGGCGACAATAGTATGAAACGGAAAGTATAGAATTTATATTTTTTAAATTTTGAAAATAAAAAAACTTTTCTTACCAGCAGAGTCAGGGCATAACTGCGTACAGCCAGCTCCGTAAGTGCCTATTGGACAAGGTTCGCTGCAATCGTCGCCGGTCCACCCAGCCGCGCAGACACAACGGCCACTGGCTGGATCGCACGACGAGTTGTTCATACAAGGACACCGCGCCGAGCAGTTCTGCCCGTAACGCCCTTCCTGGCATTGCGTCTCGCAGTGGACACCTGCACACCATAACATTATAACAATCTAGTTTTTTGTTTACAGTACAACCCTTTCTTTGTTTATCCTAAAAACCCCTCCTGTGCATTCATTTAGATTAAGATATAGAACCATTTCTAACGATGTGCGAGCGGTAGTGTGATTGTCATATGTGTTTGATCGTATACGTTTAAAGTATTATGTACGAACAATTCCAAAAGTTCAGTAAAGCCCGACCAGAGAAATAAAAAACCTCGCCACATTGCGGAATTTCAATGGAACTAATTTTATAATGGAAATTGTTGCCATAAACATGAAAATATACATGTGGCGCCCCCAGAGCAGGTTTTTTATTTCTTTGGTCAGGCTTTTCATGAAGCCAAACTGAAAATATAACTTCAAGTCTTTAAATCCTACTAATATTATAAACACGAAAGTGTGTGAGTATGGATGTATGTTTGTTACCTACTCTTTCAAGCAAAAACTACTGAATGGATTTTAACGAAACTTTACAATAATATAGCTTATACATCAAAATAACTCATTCACACGGGAAAAATTGTTAACGCGGGCGGAGCCGCGGGGTGAAAGCTAGTTCATGTATATAATTATGGTTTTATTATAACATTTGTTTATCGTGTTGGATATACACGAAAGCGTTTAATTTTTAAAATTATATTTAGAATAAGACATACGTAATACGTTGATATACAGCAAGTTACAAAAATGAAATAAATAATTTAATTATAGTCATAACTTTTTCTCACCACTACCGCTCCTAACATCAATTTTGATTTATGATTTTATTTTCGAGTTATTTAACTTGAATGGACCCAGTTTAGTACATAACATTTATGACGAACTTATCAAATCCCTTACTGGACAACCACACATTCTACGTGCAAATCAAATACAAGTGAAAATAAAAAACATTTAATATTCCCTTGACGACACAAACTACGATTCACGATATTTAATTTCTACAAGCAAGAAAACTAATATTATACGTGAATTAATGTACTTCAACATACAAAATTATTACTTTTTAAACTGTTAAAGGACAAGGCTATCAATAAAAAATCTACATCAACACAAATATATATTTAATTTACTCAAAGATCAAATGTTCAAGTCTATCAACCATACCGGAGTACGTCGTGTGTACGTACACGTTTTTATCTTGTAGAGACAGTTCCCAAATGTTAGTATTTCCAGTCAAAATGTAATCCGATACCTCTACGGAAGCGACTACAGCGCTCACGTTAGTCAAATTTAACTTTTTTAAAGTCTGCGTGGCTATGAACACAGGATTTGCTTCCGACATTTTACTTTTCGTTGTGATAGAAAGGCATCGATATACATTCGCGTCTTTATCATACTTTTTATGCAAATGTTGTTTTCTCATTTTACGTCTTGATCTTAGAAAATCTTTGAACTTGTCATGCAATACATTCACCAAATGATTCATGTTTTCGGAATAGTTCTTTATTAATGATTTCGAATTCTTCTTTTTACTTCGAAGTAGTATTTTTTCGTCAGTTTTCGCCGGGTGCAATTTATGAATGGAACTCGATGTTGTGTTGCTAATACATTCAGTGTTGGAGGGGTTTTTGAATACATCTGTTAAATAAATACACAAAGGACAACCAAGGTTAATAAATGTTACACCAAGATTAATTTATTCTTTTGTACATACCACTCCTTGGCAGACCTGAACCAAAACAATATTGTTTACTTAAATATAAGAATTTACAACTATGTAAATTGGTACGTCAAAATTGTGATAGGAGCATGGTAGTAAATTGAAATAACATATTTTTTTTATAAATGAAATATTAAAGCTAACAAGTGGAAGTTATAAATTCGTATTGTGTTTGATAGATATCACGAATGCTTTGGCTAGCAGAAATAGCACCCTTTCTGTGAAGTATTATAGCATGATACAAATAACGCAGTCCTTATTACAAGTGAATAGGGAAGTGTCCTGGAATATGAAATAGAACACGTTTTTTTTTTTCAATTTGACGTAAATATATCGCATTAAAATGTAGAAGAAGAATGCTATGACGTCACTTTTCCGTACAATTTGTATGGCGGCGTATAGTCATTGGAAATTTCAAAGTGCTGTATCGTCGGCATTTTTCGTTTGCCAGACAAAAAAAAACGTGTATACATTATTTTTTGGTAATCTAGCTGACGGACTAATTAGTTTTTTTAGGACACTTCCTTATTGGATTATTTGTGTTGTATCATGTATGTGTTGTTTTCGCCGATACAATAATTGTAATCATGGTCCAAAAAAAACAAGGTCTTGCAAATAGACCACGTGACTGACACAAGCCTACGTCATTTTGCGCTGTTCATCCTTGTCTATTACACGCATTCGACAAGGATGAATAGGCAAAATGACGTAGGCTTGTGTCAGTCACGTGGTCTATTTGCAAGACCTTGTTTTCTTGGACCATGATTGTAATATAATATGAGGGGGAGGGGAAGGGCGTGTGTGTGCGTGTTACCTCTCCAGCCGGGCTCGCAGACGCACTGTCCGGTGACGTGGTGGCAGCCGGTGGCGCGGCCGGAGCAGTTGCAGGCGCTGGCGCAGCCCTGCCCGAACCACCCCGCCGGGCAGCGGAGCTCGCACTGCTCGCCTTGGTAGCCCGGCCCGCACACGCACGCACCTTACATTCAACAAAACACAGTCACCAAAACATCTTCGGCCGAAAGCAAGAAACAAGACCGCACTCCACAAAAGACCGCACATTTTGCTTTGCTGAACTCGCCACTAAATTTAACTTTATTTGACTTAACTAAGTGATGAAAAGTGTCCAAAAGTTAAAAATAAATAATTTCATTTCATTTCAAGGCTTGAAACAACAAGTTTTGTAAAGAATAATACTAAAATTGGACTTTATTTTTTTTATTTGACCTGTGCTTCTGTCGAAATAGTACGACCAATCAAGCTTCACCGGACTTGCGGGGGAGCGGAAGACACTACCCCAAAAAAGTCATATACCAAAGCGTCAAGGGGCGGCTCGAGGGAGCCTTGGACCACAGCCTAGCTCGTTCATACTGAAAAAACATCGTGAAGGAGCCTGAAATTGGACATAAAGGCTCTTCTTTTTTTTTTTTTTGAATTTACCTATGCTTGGGTCGAAAAAGTACGACGAATCAAGCTTCACCAGACTTGCAGGGGAGCGGAAGTAACATAAAGGCTCAAAGAACCAGCCAGAAGATCATGCCATTTTGGTGATTATCATCACCAAAATGCTCTTATTTGCATTATTTCGCTCTGATTTGCCGTTAGATCGCGCCAATGCTACAACTTGAGTTTGATTTTGTAGAAAGTGACAGTGGATCTGCCAATATATTCGATTAAATCTAATATTTTGATTAAATTTTACAATAATAAATACGCAAATTATTTAGTTTTCTAAATAACACATCCAACTCACCATTAACTGGGTTACACGCAGCGTCATTTTTACATTGGCAAGTTTCTAAACACCTCAATCCGTATCTATTCGCTGGGCAGGGCCGGTCACATTTTATACCGTCGAACCTAAAAGTAAGGTATACAAATTGGAATAAACCTCAGTGAAAATTAAAATTGGATCAGGGGCGGAAGGATGGTCATTTAAACAAGTTAGAAGTTTCAGCTATGTTGAAACTAAAGCTGTCTGTCTGTACCACAAAAAATATAAGTCAATAAACAGGTATATCCAATACGATGACGTGCGGTGATAAATAGCGAGCGTCCTGTAGGCCTACTATGTAAGTAGCGACAGGCTCGAGAAGCTGTCAAAAGCGACATAGTTTATTTATTTATTTATTTATTTATTTGTAATATAACATCACTTACAGACTAAGCTAAACATGATGATATTTAATAATGTAGTTAGATAATTAATAGTAGTACATTATACATAGCTTACAGTTGTTGAGGGTGTTAGTTTTTCTAGGTAGGAACATAGTGACATTAGAGCCATACTAGTTCGGTCAATATGTCGCGTTTGACAGCTTCTCGAGCCTGTCGCTACTTACATAGTAGGCCTACTGCCCCGTGCCCAGTTCCCGATATCTTTTCTGCCCACCTACCTCTAACCGCGCGGACGTCCTGCCAGCTGTGTGGTTTATTAACAGCTGGGTCACAGGCATATAAATATAGTACTACCCGTACAGAAGGGACATTCATCTCACCGCACCAAAACGTGTTTAACCAATATCTCCCCATGCACCGCACTCTGCAGGCACCGTCGAACTCCGCAGGCTGTCTTATAAAATTTCAAATCGATCACACACAGCAAACAATCGCTGCGGTTTTATTCACTGCGAATATGGACACGCTCTAAATTCGCAACGAATAGCCCCGTCATTGCCTATACGCACGTGTGACCGAGGCTTTAGAGTGGGTATGACACAGGTCTGTTTTGTGTCCGGTTTTTCAGCGAAGAAGTTAACGATTACGGCCTTGCCATCATAAAAAAAGAAAAAAAAGGATAGAGTGAAATGTTAGTGAGGTGAGGGCACTGGGCGGTCACTCCATACAGAAAACGCATTTTGACAACCTACTTCTTTTTCAATAACAACTGAATATCAACTACAAGTCAGTGGCGCTAAGCGCTATGTAAAACACCCCCGAACACCCCTGTTACGGTCCCGCGGCGCCTGCGGGATGCGGGGCGTGGGGCGCTATATTGAGCGGGGAACTCATTTTGGCGCGGGGGGGTGAGTGTCCTTTCTTTACGGGTTAGTACTATTATTTTCTTCTGTGACCATGGAATAGAGTGAAATGTTAGTGAGGTAAGGGTGAGTATGGTCGGTGGGTGTGTCGCTCACCCGGGCTGGCAGTCGCACTTGCCGGTCTCGTGGCTGCAGGTGGCGTTGTTGCGGCAGTCGCAGGTCTCGCCGCAGTTGTCCCCGTACGAGGGCGCCGGGCACGGCTCCTCGCAGTGCCGCCCGCGGTACCCCGGCGCGCACAGGCATGTGCCTAAAACAATGGCAACACTCAATACAACCCGTCGGAAATATCCAAGCACCTGGCTTATTGACGTCATGCGTCGGTGCTTGCGTTCGCTCGCACCCGTACTGAATAGGCGAAAACGGGCTGAGGTGCGGGGGAGCGCGAGGGGAAGCGCAGCGAGGTGCCTAGATATTTCCGACTGGTTGTATAACCCTGTTTGACATCGCACTACAACGCAACTTTACTCCTGGGTGCCTATAATAATGTGTCTTTTGTGTATCGTTTGCTGCAGTATTTGTGTTCTAAGTTTTTGATATTTTTATTGTTATTATTTCGTAATCATTGTTTTTTTTCTTTCCTTCCTGTATATTCGTTTGAGACAACAGACAGTCATGGTTTGAACAAAGCTTTTTAGCTAGCTTCTTGTATGACGTCATTAAGTGTTCTGAGGGAGCATTTAATTATTTTGTATGTTATGTAGTGATATATACCGTTGGTGGGCGAGCAGTGTCCGCTGTTCTCGCAGCGGCAGGTGAGCCGGCAGCCCTTGCCGTAGGTGAGCAGCGGGCACTGGCGCATGCAGCTCTCCCCGCTCCAGCCCGCCGCGCACTCGCACGCGCCCGTCCACGGGTCGCACCTGCACACAACCACACATTCAAATATACTTACTAACGTAACAGATACATCACTCCTTACAAAAGCGAATATACCTACTCTTTAATAGCCTACAAAATATTACTAACTAGCGACCCGCCCCGGCTCCGCACGGGAAAATGGTTATTGTGGATTATTCTTAAGTATATTATGCATGTATTATACATATAAACCTTCCTCTTGAATCCCTCTATCTATTAAAGAAAATCGCATCAAAATCCGTTGCGTAGTTTTAAAGATTTAAGCGTACAAAGGGAGGGACATAGGGACAGAGAAAGCGACTTTGTTTTATACTATGTAGTGATAATACTTCTGCTTATGACCATATTTTTTTTCGAAACAAAGAAATAATTGAAAAGGCATTACATGTCAGTAGTGTTAGGGTTGCACTCGCAGTCATTCTCGCAGTGCTTGCCCCAGCGGCCGTTTTCGCAAGCCCGGCGCTCGCACCACTGGCCGCGCCAGCCCGGCTTGCAAGTGCACGATCCGTCGCGCGACGAACATTCGCCCCCGTGCTGGCACTCACACTTGCCCAGGCAGCCCACTCCGTAGCTGCCCAAAGGACAAGCGTCTAGACACTGCAAAATAATAAAGCATGTTGTAAAAACCCGACCAAAGAAATAAAAAACCTCGCCATATTGCGGAATTTCAATGGAAATAATTTTATAAGGGAAATTGTTGCCATACTCGTAAAAATATACACGTGACGCCCCCAAAGCAGGTTTCTTATTTCATTGGTCAAGCTTTACCCATATTTTTTGTGGTTTGGGACTGTAGCATAGTTTACACTACCGCAGTTTTCAGTGTTCATATTACAATCTAGATATTTTATTGTCGAAGTTTAAGTAAATAATTGGTCGCCTGGAAGAAATTGCCACTTTAGCAATAAGGTCGCATGGTGGCTCCTTGTCACACTTCAGAAAATTGTAGCTAACCTATTTATTTCTGATGTCAATAAAAATTATTTGTATTGTATTATGCATTTTATTATTTAGCCTGGTTGGGTCTCACTGCCTAACCTTCCCTCCCGGGTTCGATCCCGAGATGGAGGTTGAGGCGGCGCCCTCCGCCGATAGTGACTCCTCCGCCTCCTCTTCTGAGGAGGAGGGCGAGTTCACGACGGTGGGGAAGGCGAAACGCCCCAGGAAGGCCTCTTCCAAGGCCCCTGCCCCAAAAGCTATTCGGGACGCCCAAGGCGCCCCCCGAAAAGTCCCGGCCCCTAAAAAGGCCACACTCACTTCCGCCGCCCCCTCTCCCTCTTCTCGCCCTCCGCCTCCTGTGTTCATCCGGAACAAGGACGCGTGGTCAAACATCTCGTCGGCCTGTAAGGAGGCCAAAATCAATTACACCCGTGCTTCAAGCACCTCCATGGGCATTCGTGTCCTAGTCCCCACCTCCCAAGACCATCGGAGGTTGACCTCCCTCCTTAAATCCCGAAGTGTGTTCTATCACACTTACGCGCTCGAGGAGGAGAGGGCACTCCGGGTCATTATTAAAAACGTCCCCAAGGAGATATCGACTGACGAAGTCAAGAGCGATCTCCTCGCCCAAAAACTTCCGGTTCGGAAGGTAAGCCGCCTGTCTAGCCACAGGAACGGCAAGGTGTACGATATCGTCCACGTTAGTCTGGACGACTCCCCCGATGGCAAGGCCATCTTCAATATTAAGACCGTCTGTGGTCTCTCAGGGCTCACTGTGGAGCCGCCGCATAAGACCGGCGTCCCTTCCCAGTGCCACCGCTGCCAATTCTTTGGCCACTCGGCCCTCCATTGTCAGGCCAAACCTAGGTGCGTCAAGTGCCTAGGCGATCACGGCACCGCCGAGTGCACCCGCCCCAAACGTGGAGAGGACGTCTCTGAGACCACTCCCCCCGGTTGCGTCAACTGCGGGGTCGAGGGACACACCGCGAACTATCGCGGTTGCCCCAAGGCCCCAAAGCCGAAGCCCGGGGTGATCGGGCGCAGAGCTGCCCCTACTCCCGCCCCCAAACCCCGCACCCAATCCAAGCCCTCGCCCCCGGCAACTGACAAGTTGCAGTTCCCGGGTCTTAGGCCCTCCCAGGCCTCGCAGGGCACTCCCGCTCCCACACATACGTCGTCGGCCCCTTCGGCCAGCCCCCACCGTCCCCCAGCGGTAGTTCCCTCCTCTCAGGGGAGGCCTACGCTTGCCCAAATTGTGGCGAAACCCTCGAAGCCCTCCCAGGCTAAGAAGGCGCCCTCTCCTCCCTCTCAGGCTAAGAAGGCCTCCTCTCAGAACGCTCGCTACAAGGAGTATGACCCTTCGTCCAGCCTTGACATGTATGAGAGCATATCATTCATGTCGGACATCATCCCGCAGGTCGATTTTGGCCAAATTGAGAGATGTGCTAATCTCCTCAAAGCCAACATGGGCAATCCAATGGCCTGGATGTATATCTTCGCCGATTTCCTCCCCGTCCTCGAATCCATGAGGCACATTATCTTGTCTAATTAATTATGGATCTTGGTCTTAATTCTAATAGTTGTCGCATCAAACCCCATTCCTTAAGGACTGGTTTCTTTAACATCCAAGGCATGAACGGTAAGCGAGATGATCTCGCTACCTTTATTCGAGACTACAACCTCGATATTGTCATGCTCCAAGAAACCTTTCTCAAACCCTCTTCCCGCTGTCCGCGTATTGCGGGCTTCATCACTGTCCGTAACGATCGCACCGATGCAGCCCTTGGTGGCACTCTCATTTACTACAAGCGATCTCTCCATTGTGTCCCTATCGACACACCCCCGCTTCAATTTATTGAAGCCTCTTGTTGCCGCATTGGCATGACGGGCCATCAGCCCATTACCCTGGTCTCGGCGTATTTGTCGCCTTCTAACAACAGATCCCTCGTTCGATCCGACATCGAAGCGCTGCTTGGCCTGAGCGACTCCGTTATTATAACGGGAGACCTCAACGCTAAGCATCACGCTTGGAACAGTCGGGTCATCACGCCTCGTGGCGTTCAACTTTTCAATCTCGCCGAACTTCTCGGTTTCGATGTGATTGGCCCCAACGAACCCACTCACTATCCTGACAATCCCAACCACCAACCAGACGTCCTTGACGTTGCACTGCTAAAGAACGTACGTTTACGTATGAGTGATTTAGCAGTACGTCATGAACTCCAATCCGACCATCGCCCTGTCCTAATGGGCCTTGACTCGAGGACTTTCACTCCTTCTTCTGACGATCCCAGCCCGACCAAGACTATAGTGAACTGGGAAGCAGTCCATAATGCTATGGGCTCTCTCCAGTCCACTTACCTCGACAATATTCCTACCGACTTGTCTACCCCCGATAACATCGACCGCGCAATCGACTGTGTCTCGAAGCACATACAGCTGGCAGTGAGCAATTGCTCACGACAGGTTCCTATCCGGCCCGACGGCCGGTTTGACCTGCCGCCGGATGTACGTGCTTTGAGAACAGCACGAAACGCCGCCATACGCGCCTATGATCGCTATCCCACCGAGGATAACCGAAGGACTATGCGCTTCCTGCACCGCGAGGTGCAGGCGCAAGTAGCCCTTACACGGAATGATCGGTGGGAAAAGTTCCTAAGCAAACTTGAACCCTCACATACGACCTTCTGGAAAACTGCCCGTTCGTTTAGAGCGCCCGCAGTAGCGCCCATGCCCCCACTTATCCGACCTAACCAGCCACCCGCCTTCGATGATGACGAGAAGGCGGAGTGCCTGGCTGACAGCCTTGCCGCACAGTGCACTCCCAGCGCGCTCCCTGCCGACCCCGACTTTCTCAATGAGGTCTCTGCCGAACTTAATCGCAGAGCCTCTCTTCCCCCATCCAGTCCACCTCTTCCCCGCATCACGGAGAAAGAGGTGAAGCAACTTCTCAAGGGCCTACCTAAGCGTAAGTCCCCAGGGTCGGATGGCATCACCAACCGAATCCTGAAAGTCCTACCTGACAAACTAGTCACCATCCTCACCAACATTTTCAATGCCGCTATGGACGCATGCATCTTTCCACAAGCGTGGAAGGAAGCTATCGTCATCGGCATTCACAAACCCGGTAAGCCTACCAACAATCCCACTTCCTACCGCTCGATCAGTTTACTCATTAATATGGGTAAAATGTACGAGAAACTCATCCTTTACCGCTTGACTGACCATATTGACGCCAACAACCTCCTCCCTAATGAGCAGTTTGGCTTTCGTGCCAAACACTCGTGTGTCCAACAAGTCCACCGTATAGTGGAAGACGTTTACGACCATTTACTAAAACCCAAACCCCGACCTTCCGGAGCCGTTTTCCTAGACGTAGCGAAAGCGTTTGACAAAGTCTGGCATGAGGGCTTGATTTACAAGCTCTATAGTCTTGAAGTGCCGGATCGCCTCGTACACATCTTACGAGACTTTTTGTCGAATCGCTCATTTCGCTACAGATACGAAGGCGTGCTCTCGACCCCACGACCTATTCGGGCCGGAGTCCCTCAAGGCTCCGTCCTCGCTCCGACCTTATTCTCACTGTATACTAGTGACATGCCGTCCTGCATTCCGGCCACTAGTTATACAAAACTCGCACTGTACGCAGATGACACTGCGTTATACACATCCCATCCCAATCCCACAAAAATCGCCGAGAGACTCCAAGAAGCGGCCGACGCCCTCGGGCAGTGGTTCCGCAAATGGAGAATCGAGGTGAATCCCGACAAAAGTTCCGCGATCATTTTCACTCGCGGACCTTATCCTACGCTCCCCCCAATTACTCTCCTCGATCAACCAGTCCCCTGGGAGAGACAGGTGAAGTACTTGGGAGTCATCCTTGACTCTGCCCTTCGCTTTGGCCCTCACATCCAGTCTGTTCGCAATCGTGCCGCCTCTGCTCTCGGCCTCTTGCACCCCATGATTGGGCAACGCAGTAAAATGTCGCTTAGAAATAAGCTCAGACTTTACTTAGCGTGCATCCGTCCTATCATGACTTACGCCAGCGTAGTCTTTGCGCACTCTGCGCCCACGCATCTCAATAAGCTTCAAGTTATTCAAAACCGGTTCCTCCGCCGGGCTACTGGTTGTCCTTGGTTCGTTCGTAACATCGACCTTCATGTCGATACCGAACTCCTTTCCATTAGTGGCTTCATGAAGGAAGCATCCAAACGCTACTTTGATGAAGGCCCTTCCCATCCCAATCCGTATGTTGTCAAGTGTACGGGCTATTTCCCGCACCCCACTACGCGGTTCCGCCGCCGTCCCAAACATATCCTTTCCGAACGTGACGACGAAATCACTGATGCAGTTAAAGCAGTCAAAGAATTTAGATTACACCTTACAGAATGCCCTTCTGGTAGTGAATACCCTTCAGGTAACAATTACCCTTCAGGTAACAACGCCCGCACCCGCCGGCGGGGGCGCGGCCCGAACCAAAATCAAAATTGAAAATTCAGAGACGGAGCCCCTCAGGCGTCGTCTCCTTCACGATATTTTTCAATATCAACGCGCTAGGCCGTGGTCCGAGGCTCCCTCGAGCCGCCCCTAGACGCGTTGGTATATGACTTTTTTTTGGGGTAGAGTCTTCCACTCCCCCGCCAGTCCGGTGAAGCTTGATTTGTCGTACCTTTTCGACACAAGCATAGGTCAATTCAAAAAAAAAAAAAAAAAAAAAAAAAAAAAAAAGATTGCGTGGTACACTTTTTTACAGTAATAGGCCGCCTACACATACACTTCGTAACGGACGTCTCCATTTTAACTTGGACAAAAATTCATTTCTGTAGTTCTGCCACTTTGTTAAATTTAAAAGCTACACCGAACTCGTGAAACTACTGGATCTATGTATAAAGACCATTATCCAGATTTTTACAAAATTCCTACTAGTACAAGGAGTTTTAAAGTGAATAGGCATTTTCTTAATAAGATTATAAAAGGTCAGTGCAGAGTAATCTGCCCTATTTTCTCTTTTATTCACCTGACTTACGAACGGTCCAAAGTCCAAAGTGCGCTTAGCATGCAATTGACAAGATGTAGTTTCTATAGATTTGACCCATCGTGTGAGACAAACTTAAAGCTAACTTATTATTTATTATTAGTCTTATGGCCGTATTCTTTCTTCAGATGTTATTTAAATAATTTCACGTATGTTTGAGATAACTTTCTTAAGTTCTTATCAACTTTCTCGTGAGAGCAAGATTTTTCTCACGGTTAAAAGTAGCCGAAATTATCATGGAATGAAGAAGTACTTTTAGACATTACAATACAGAAACACATTGGAATTACACATCCGACATAATAAACCAAATTCTACAAGCATGTAATTTACCAGTCAAGTAACAAAATGGAGAGATATTTTACATACACATTTGCTAACGATGTCAATAAAAATTTGGTCGAACAATAGGTTCATTATTATTAGGAAGATTTCACACTGTACCTTGTCGCCCGTAAAGCCCGCTTCACACTGGCATTGGCCGGTCACGTGATGGCAGCTCGCACCGTTCGCACACTCGCAGGTTTGACTGCACTGCTCACCCCACTTGCCCTCTGGACATCTGGAAACAATCACATTCAAATAACCCATATTACAGCAAAAAATCATCAACATCTGTTGATCCGTTTGGTATCTATAGGACGAAAACAACTAACTCATTTGAAAAATTTGCTTTGAATTTTGATTTAACATAATGTTTAATGTCTTAAATGTACCACACTCGTGTTTCTTTGTTACAATATAACTGATATATTCAAAAATCAGAGAGCAAAATGTAGAAGTCCGGACATTCTGACTCAAGTATGATTTCGTTCGGGGCAGTATAATAATACAAAAACCTGTAAATTTCAAACCATTTCTGGGGCCATTTGCCTTTGCCATTTCCCAATTCGATATTTTTGGTGAATCATTATGAACCTAAAAGTTGAGTATGAATCAAGGGCCTAATTAATTTGCTAAATTACTGTAAGATAATTACATTTACACTGCGTAAAGTGTAGTTAACTAACTGCAAACAAATTAGATGATTACCTATTAGCGCAAACTTCCCCGGCCCAGCCGGGTGTGCACATGCATTCTCCAGTAATGGGATTACACCGTCCCTCGTTCTGACATTTGCATCTTTCTGGACAATTCGTTGAGCTTGGGCATTGCTCCTCACACCTGCGAAGGAAAATAAACATTTAAAAAATCTATGAAACACTTGAAAATGACTCATGTATATACCCACTTATTGTCCTGTCTTGACACCTGTTCGCAACATTTTGCAGCAGGACTTGATGGATGCTACAAACAATTCTGTCTGCGAGGGTAATAAGTTTTGAGCTTCAAAGATAAAGCCCAATTCGATTGAATAATAATACTGTAATAATAAATTAAACACGCAAACAAGAAGAATAACATACTCATTACTGAGAATAAATTTTACTTTAAATATGCTGCGGTTTCTTTTCTATATTGCCAGCATATAAGATTTATATGAAACTAGTTGTCCACCCTGAGGCTTCGCTATCACTATGCAAACCCTTGTCCTGACAATAAGAAACTTAATAAAAAAAAAAGAAATATTTAATTGGTGCAGCCGTTCTGAGTAAATTTATACATACGTGCAATCCATTTTTTTATTAAATAGATAGATAAAAATTACTAATAATAAAATATATGAATACGAGTATTATGCTGCAATTCAATCGAGTGATACACATGCATAATCAATCATTACTATCATTTCGAGGCTAAACAGGCGCTTTAGTACATGTAATAATAATGTTTATCTATTTTAAGTTTAAAATGTAAGCTAAACATGACCTTTATTTAGTCTTTAAAATCAATAATAAATCATCACATCATCACAGACATTACAGTACCGATTTATTTATATGTCGGCGCGAAATCTGGCGCCTCGCTTCTCCTATTGGAATCTTAATTACCCAGTTCTCACGAAAGATTTGTTTAAGTTAAGGGCTTATCGCCACCTTATCGCACAGGACGTGTGGACGTACAAGGGTCGAACATACCCTGGGAACGGTGGTGACATCACCAATTTGGCATGTCGCTGAACGTAGCCGTGGGCCGGCTCTCTATATGGGTGATAAAATTCCTTAAGTTTTGAGAGGGGCTGCAAAGCTAGTCCCGGCACTCTGTTCTTAGCCTTTGCCGAGCGCGGCCCCCGGATTCGTTTACCGTTCTCGTTATTTAGTTTAAAACAAAGACTTTCTAAAATTAATTGTGTTAGATTTTATTTGGACATTTATATTCAGTTTAATTTTAGAGATTAGTTGGACATTATTACTGTTTAATAAGTTTGGACAATATTATAACAACATTGTAAAATTGCCTTGCGCGTTTTCCTTGTCGCCTACAAAGTGAAGTACTGTAATAATCAATCATGCAAAACCCGTCTGATGACGTTCGGGGCTCGGCCGCTCCTACATCAGAAGCGGGGTACACGTCGCGAGTGCAATGTGGGACTAATTCGCGAGTGCAAAGTGATGAAAATCGCGAAAATGATCATGAATGGAAGAGATTGTTTGAGGCGCAGAATGAACATTTGCGTACGCTCATCTGTGCTATTCAGTCTCCGTCAACGAATAGCAGTGTGGTGCTGCCTGAATTTCATCCTGAAAAACCAGATTGCGATGCACAGGCGTGGTGTTCGACCGCCGAGTTGTGTTTAGGGGAAACCCCACTTCAGGGAGGCCCTCTTGTTATTGCGCTGACTAAAGCTATGAAAGGAAATGCATCTTCATGGCTGTCGCAAGCAACTTACGCTGGAATGACATGGGCGGAATTCAAAACAATTTTCCTGAGCCGATTTTCAACTGTCGAAACGCATGCTGCAACACTGATGCAACTCTATGGTGAGAAAATCAAAGAAAATGAAAATTATGGAGCCTATGCCAGTCGTCAGGTGAACCACTTAATTAATCGATGGAAAAATGTAGACGTCGAGCACATTGCAGTTTCTACAGTGCTAGCTGTATTGGCACAACAAGATCCAAGACTGCGACGTCTTGCATGCACTACAGAAGTGAAAACACGTCACGATCTACAAAAGGAGCTGCAAGCGTATAGCTTTTTAAAACGCCGAAATGAAGAGCCTAGAAGTGGTCAAGAGGCGTCGAAACGTCCTAAGATAATGGAATCAAAATGTTTTAGCTGTGGGAAAATTGGCCATAGAATTCAAGACTGTAATCGAGAGAAAATGAGACAACTTATGCAAAATCCAATAAGAAAAGACATGAAGAAAGAAGACCCTAAGAAGAGGCCTGTTCCACAGTGCTACAAATGTGGACAGATGGGCCACATCTCTACGCTGTGTGCAGCGAAGGCGGCTACTGGTGGCGGCGCTGGAGAGTCCCCGGCGGCGGCGGAGCAGCGGCGTCGCATCAACCTCTGTTCTGTTGGCACGTCTCGCCTTACTCACAACGGTCAGTCGTTCTATTTTTATTTTGATTCTGGGGCTGAATGTTCTCTGATTAAAGAAAGTGTTGCAAATAAGTTTATGGGAAAACGTTTTTCATCTGTGGTCACTTTAATGGGCATTGGGGAAGGCGATGTATGCTGTACATGTCAGATACTGTCGCAAGTTTCCATTGATCGTTTTGTAATTGAATTGCTTTTTCATGTAGTGCCAGATGATGCAATGCAATATGATGTATTGATTGGACAAGATTTAATTAATCAAGGATTTTCTGTTGAAGTTTCTAGTAACAGTCTTATTTTGAAAAGGAATCATGTAGTTAATCAAATGACCGACTTCAGTCAAAGTGTCACAAATTTTGAAAATATTAACACAGACGTTTCCGGTCTTCACCGTGACAAAGTTATTGATTTATTGCAAGATTATTTGCACGTCGTAGCTTATTTTAGTAAAAGGACGACGGGTCCCGAGTCTCGTTATCACTCATACGAGCTCGAAACATTAGCAGTGGTCAAGTCGATTGAACATTTTCGTCATTTCTTACACGGTAGAAAATTTACTGTTGTAACTGATTGTAACTCTCTTCAAGCTACACGTAACAAGCTTGACCTCACACCACGAGTTCATAGATAGAGAAGCCCACCGTCTTTCTTACAAGCATTCGATTTTGAAATTGTTTATAAAGATGGAAAGAAAATGTCTCACGTAGACTTTTTGTCCCGTAATCCTTTGTCTAATGAGAACTTGTTAGAAAAAGTTCAGGAAAAACGAGTAAACTTATTAGAATTGTCTAAAACGTGGTTAAAAGCTGAACAGCAACGTGATCGTGAATTACAAACGATTGTTTCGGAATTAAATAACGATGATGTTGGTAGTGAAGTGTCAAGTAATTATAAAATTATAGACGGTATTTTACATAGAGTTCTACAACGTAACTCTAAGACCTTGTGTTTGCCTGTAGTGCCTAGATCTTTCAGATGGTCTGTAATTAATAATATTCATGAGTCTGTAATGCATCTAGGCTGGGAAAAGACTCTAGACAAAGCGTATGAATTTTATTGGTTTCCAAAAATGAACAAATATGTTAGAAAATTTGTAGAAAACTGTATAACGTGCAAAGTTTCAAAGTCTAGATCCGGTAAAATACAAGCTGAACTTCATCCTATACCTAAAGTTTCTGTGCCCTGGCATACAATTCATATTGACATTACTGGTAAATTGAGTGGTACAAACCAAACAAAAGAATACATCATTGTAATGATAGATGCGTTTACTAAATACGTTTTATTGCATCATTCCACTAAACTTGATACGCTTAACTCCATTAAAGCTTTACAATTCGGAATCGGTTTATTTGGTGCTCCAATTAGAGTTATTGCTGATCAAGGCAGGTGTTTTGCAAACAGACAATTTCGTAGTTTTTGTGATTCCAATAACATACAGTTACATTTGATTGCTACTGGAACATGTAGAGCTAATGGTCAAGTGGAGCGAGTTATGAGTACATTAAAAAATATGCTTACTGCAGTCGAAGTAAAAAAAGATAAAACGTGGCAAGACTCTATTCCCGACGTTCAACTTGCCCTTAATTGTACAGTCAATCGCGTTACTAAGGCAAGTCCATTAGAGTTATTTATTGGAAAAGTAGCGAGACCGCTTTCTTTGTTAGCCCTGGGTGACCAAGATGAAACTGAGGTAGATATTCGTGATATCAGAGAACGTGCAGCAAACTCCATTAATCAAAATGCAATCCAAGATAAACGCAGATTTGATAAAACCAAAGCGATTCTAAAGAAATTTGCTGTTGGTGATTTTGTTTTGATTGAGAACCATGAAAGAAATCAGACTAAACTTGATTCTAAATATCGTGGACCTTTTAAAGTCATTGAATTACTTGATGGAGATAGATATCTCTTGAAGTCATTGGATAATAATCGAACGTTTAAATACGCTCATGAACGTTTGCGAGCAATGCCAGAGTGTGACGTTCCCCCTGAGTTGGAACAGCTTTTAACTGATGATGATGACGATGATGAAGAACAGTCAGGTTCGACCGTTGTCGGCGGAGAACAATATTAATGCAATTGGAGAACAATAGTAATGCAATTCAAATGGACATATTTAGTTCGCGACCTGTTCTTGTTGCCGATCACAAGGCCAAGTCTGTAACCCAGTGGAGCTGGTATCGGAGGCCGCGGGCGGCGATGAGCAATGGGTGCGCGGGCTTAGTGGAGTGCCCATGTGACGGGTACGGTGGTGTGCTCAGTGATGAGCGATGCGTTGCGATGTGAGACCTGGACTGGTGTGGCTTGTGACACCACTAGTCATAACGTTATGCCAGCTCCGTGGACTGGTGTGGCTTGTAACACCTCTAGTTATAATGTCATGCCAGCTCCGTGGCTTCTGAACACATTGTTCTTAATGTCACACAGGGTCGTCGCTGTTGGGATATGGCTTGTGGACACGTTGTTCATAATGTCATAGTGTGTGTCAGAATTGCAGTTACGTTTGTTGATTTATAATGTGATTAGATCAGTTCTTTTATAATGTGATTAGATCAGTTCTTTGACTTGATCTGTTGTTGATTTATAATGTGACTAGATCTGTTCTTCATTGTTGAATTCTAACATAACACTAAATGTTTAACACTTAGTTCTCATTTGTGGAGACCTTACACTCTGGTACTTGCGGTAGTTTGGTAGGATAGCCGAACGGAAGCTTTAAGGGAGGTGTAATCTTTGCAGGTGGGGTCCTGCCTGGATCACACGAGGACGTGTGAAAGTCAGGATCGCCGTGTCGGCGCGAAATCTGGCGCCTCGCTTCTCCTATTGGAATCTTAATTACCCAGTTCTCACGAAAGATTTGTTTAAGTTAAGGGCTTATCGCCACCTTATCGCACAGGACGTGTGGACGTACAAGGGTCGAACATACCCTGGGAACGGTGGTGACATCACCAATTTGGCATGTCGCTGAACGTAGCCGTGGGCCGGCTCTCTATATGGGTGATAAAATTCCTTAAGTTTTGAGAGGGGCTGCAAAGCTAGTCCCGGCACTCTGTTCTTAGCCTTTGCCGAGCGCGGCCCCCGGATTCGTTTACCGTTCTCGTTATTTAGTTTAAAACAAAGACTTTCTAAAATTAATTGTGTTAGATTTTATTTGGACATTTATATTCAGTTTAATTTTAGAGATTAGTTGGACATTATTACTGTTTAATAAGTTTGGACAATATTATAACAACATTGTAAAATTGCCTTGCGCGTTTTCCTTGTCGCCTACAAAGTGAAGTACTGTAATAATCAATCATGCAAAACCCGTCTGATGACGTTCGGGGCTCGGCCGCTCCTACATATATAACATCATCATCATCATCATTTCAGCCGAAAGACGTCCACTGCTGGACAAAGGCCTCCCCCAAAGATCTCCACGACGATCGGTCCTGCGCTGCCCGCATCCAGCGGCTTCCCGCGACCCTCACCAGATCGTCGGTCCACCTTGTGGGGGGCCTGCCCACGCTACGTCTTCCGGCGCGCGGTCGCCATTCGAGAACCTTTTTGCCCCAACGGCCGTCGGTTCTACGCGCAATGTGCCCAGCCCACTGCCACTTAAGCTTAGCGATTCTTCGGGCTATGTCGGTGACTCTGGTTCGCCTACGGATCTCATCATTTCTGATTCGATCACGCAAGGAAACTCCAAGCATAGCCCTCTCCATCGCTCTTTGGGTGACTTTAAGCCTTCTTATGAGGCCCATTGTAAGCGACCACGTCTCGGATCCATAAGTCATCACTGGCAACACACATTGGTCAAAGACTTTTGACTTGAGACACTGCGGTATTTGGGACGAAAAGATATAGTTCGAGGATCTTTTCATCGGTCCGCAGTGTGCGATTATTGTATGTTGCCAGGGCCAAAGGTCGTCGGTGTTGGTAACAACGAGCCGCCCGGGGATTCTTAGCACCCCATGCCCCACCGTTACCGCAGCTGTTACCAGGGCTGGGAACAGCGGGGCTGCCGGGGACTAGGGGCCGTTTTCTGGTTGTGTCTGTCATGTTGGGGGGTAGTTGCCATAATCGCCACGCTTGGCATGCGGGTTGGCGATCAACAGTGTGATCTTAAATACACAGAAGGACGCTGCTGCCCATCCTCTGGTAGTTATCCCTCGGTCGCTTTTTACGACCCCCACGGGAAGAGAGGGGGTGACACTATTCTATGCCGGTGCCACACGGCGGCACACATATATAACATGCAATGCAACTAAGTATAATCAAAGACAAAGTACACGGCAGAGAAAAAATATGTTACCGGTGAATCCCCAACATTTGATATGAATTGTCATTGCACGAAAACAAGTTGCCAGTGTACATGTATAAACATAGAATAAATACATTTATATTTGAATAAATATTTTATAAGTAAATAGCAATAGAAAATTCCGGCGTCCAGTTTTCTTCATTGTAAAAACGCCGCGCCAAATAAATGTAAACAATGAATTTAAAACCTTAACACCTGTGGGTATGTAGAACAGTAAAATCTGACCAGAGAAATAAAAATCCTCATTACATAGCGGAAATCACATACAATTCAATTAATAGTTAGTTAGTTCACCGGGCTATTATCCGCAACTCGACGTCTAACGCGCCTATTTTGCGTATTGGGTAGGATAACTCATCCACCGATCCCACAGCCACCCGATCTCTTCAAAGAAGCCCAGCAACCTGCCCAAGTTGCCGAGCGTCTCCGGGATCGACCCCGGCGAACCGAAGTATTTAGCTCTGTACGAAGACAGGCCCCGACACTCCATCAGGACGTGGGCCGTCGACATTAACTCAATAATGGTGACACACAAAAGAGACAGAGCAGATTTTTTATTTTCCTGATCAGGCTTTAAAAATCAAGATACTTACAATGGTCCAGTAAATCCAGGCGGGCACTTGCACGCTCCGCTCGAAGGGTGGCAAGTCGCGCCATTTTTGCAGGAGCAGATCTGCTCGCATTTGTCTCCGAAGTGGGGCGGGGCGCAGGCTTGTTCGCACGCCTCCCCCTGCCAGCCCATCGCGCAGGTGCATTGCCCAGTGAGCGGGTCGCACGCGCCGCCGTGCAAACACACGCAGTCGTGCTGGCAGTTCCGGCCCCATTTGCCGGACGGACACGCTATAAACAAACACGGATTTTGAAAACATTGTTGTTTTTCAGATTACTAACACAGGAAAGGATTGCGACAAATTCCATCTGATTCTAGTGTGCTAAGAAAACTAATACTAGGTGATTTTATAGTTGCTTATATCCTGCAACAAATATTATTTTTTTTACTTTATTTTATTTTAAAAGGTTTATTTACAACATCGATAGAAAATCCGGAACAATATACAAATCTGTTGCCCTCTTACAATCAAACACCACATTCACACTTTTTTAACAGATAACGTAATAACGTATTTCAAAAAAATATATGGCAACACTGAAATATAACTTTTGATATAAGCTAGCTATTATGTTCGGACCAGTTTATAAGAGCTATAATTACGCTGCGGGATAATAACTACAAAATCAGTCAAAGTAGGTTGTTTAGACCTACAATTACTGAGTAACTTATTTACTTACAAACCCGCTCAAACGGGTATTACCCTAGCTAGACTTTATACGTCAAAGGAGACGTAAAAAGTGGTTTTTTATTCGGCCAAAAATTGAACGGATAAGTAGTATACCTACTTAGAAAGCTTATGTAAGTGGGTTTCAGGATAACTAATCAAATTATTTTATCGATGCTCCGTTTTCGTAAAAATTGCAAACTTATTCAAGCTAAAAAGTTATAATGAAACGAACGATCAATGAATTTCCAAGAGCTATTATTCTAATATTATCTTTTTGTATTAAAATCTTACAGCCAAGTATAACATTATTTTTATTTGTAGTCTTTTTTTTGCAGTAATTAATGAATTAATGAAAATAATTATTGAAGAACTTGAGGACTTTTCGTTTCATTTTTAGAGAAAGTAAACTAGAAAAAAAAAATGGAATGTCAACGTGATAGATGACAGGATTGACAGGTATTCAACTGACAGTCAGAAAAATAACCGTTTTTTTTTAACCGAAATTAGCGTTTAGTTTCCCTACCTTGAAAATAAACTTGACAGTTGACACTGGCGCGCAAAGTAACACTAGCGCCAAAATCAGAAAAAAAGTAAAAATATCGATTAAATCTTAAAATAAAAATTAAGAAAGAGACAATAGATCATTTTTATACTATGCGCTATCTCTGTCTTAAAAAGCATTCACAGCAACTACGCAACAAAAAATCGGTTTGAAAGGATTGCCAGAGGTATAATTGTATTGCCAGATCTTAGGTTTATTTTTCTACCAACCAATATTCGAATCAATTTATAAAAAAAAACGGAGCTTTCTTTATTTTTTTTCAAGTGATCCTGATTATCGTAATAATATACCCTTTTACCCTATATGCGTAGAATACCCGTTCAATTTTTGAAATAATAAATAACCACCTCCCATACAAAATTTTACATCTCCTTTAAGGTAGGCTCTAGTTTTTCAGTGAGTAAGGTAAGGAATATATAACCTGATATTACAACAATGAACAGTCGTAATCTAACAGTTTTTTTCTTAACCATTCAATAACTCAGAGACATAATATAAAGTAGGTAGGTATTACAATAAATCTAGCCGCGAAACGGGAAATACAACTGCATCATAAAAACTTTTTTTTTTAATTTCTCTTTTATAATAGATGGATCACATTTTTACTAATTATAAAAATATTTTAATTTTTTTTGCTAGTACAAAGAAGTGCGCTTCCCATCAATGGTTTCATTATAAGTATGACAAATAGAGAACCATAACTAAATATTTATAGAGTAGCACTTATGAATAATTCAATAACTGTTTTTGAAATATGAGACCTGTATTGTTACACACACCGTTATTGTTAGGAACTATACGCTCCGAAAAGTAGAACTTAATGGGTATTATGTATGCGATATTTCTTATTTAGTAAGTGTGTAATTGTAAATCAAGTGGCTTTTTTTCAAGATTGAAATTTATAGCTAGTGCTCTAAGCTTTATATTACGAGTAACACTGTTATGGCAGTTTTTACGCAGGAGTTCTATATAGTAATAGTAACGCAATTTAACTCTGAACTCGTGGCGTGCACCGCTATAAACAGGACCAATTGATTTCATTTGTAGGCTAGTATTAAGTACGCTGCACCTAGCATGGCAATGAAAACAATGTAGGTTACATCCTACTTTACAGGTAGGGGCCAAAGAATGTTACTTTTTTGTAAATTCTGGTTATTGACTTTCTTATTTGATCTTTGAAAGCTACCTTGAATTAGGACGAACACACCTTAAGGCCTTTCTAGCCTACATAATGCACGCATGTTTTTTCACATTATTTTCCTTCACACCGCAATGCAAGAGCAATAAATATATTTATTATAAAATTTCAATTATTTATAATTTTCATGTGACGGAGGGGCTACCCGGATGGGAAACAACAATCTTAGTCACTACGTTACCGATGACGCACAAATTATATTCATTTATCAGAAATACATACGTTTAGAATTTAGATCGGACAGCATGAAATAGGAAATCAATAACTTTGCGATAAAGCTCAACTTTACTTACATATGTCACAGAGTGGTCCTCCAAAACCATGATCGCAAGCGCAAACGTTGTGCGCTATACATTTCCCGTGCACGCATGGCTCGACGCAAATCGGCACGCATTGCTTCCCTTGCGAATCGGGCGCGTATCCTGCGCAGCACTCTTCGACGGGCCGGGACTTCGTGTGCGCCTGCGTCTTGAATATCTGCCTATATTCTATTTTGTATTTGGAACACCGAGGCGGGAAATTGAAGCACCACGAGTATTCTCTAACTTGGTGCGGCTGCAGTTCTGAAACTCGCACCGTGGTCGTGTATCTGAAAAAAAAAAAGAATATTTGCATTTTTAATGCCAATTTTATTTCGAAAATTTTTGTGAAAAATCTTGTTTCTATTCGGAGGGACTGTTCGTACAATTTTACAGTCGTAAAATTATGCACACGTTCTGTTAGATTAGCTTGAGAAAGATAAATGAATATGAAAAATAATGAAAATACTATTTTAAATAAATTTTTTGGAAGTTACTTTGAAGCTGAAGGAAGTTCAAGGAAGACTAAGAAAACAACCAATAATAGTCGAGAGTTCAGCGATATAACCTTCGTTTTGAGAACATCTAGCGGTGATTGGTTGCGCTTGCGCAGATATTTCAAGTTGAAGGTCGTAATATTGTTGTCAAAACTTTCTACGGCTAAAGAAAACCGCTACGCCACGGTCGATACCCTTCGTTGCATCTCGGTTCAAAGCAATAACATTCAAATGTTTATTAATCCACTTAGGCTGGCATTGGATAACAACTGTTGTTTTAAATTGCTTTCGGCTTTCAAATATTGTTATTTTAAGCCTGAAGATTTCGTTGCCTGAACATTTTATTATTTGTTTACTCATTTCAATGCTAACTATGCAGACTCACGATGAGGAAAAATTAATAATTTTATAGTTATATTATTGATTCTTGAGCTGTACTTTAATTCAAAATAATTCTATCATGACCATATATGTACAATAACGCGAAATTCATTGCAATAATACCTATGTTTTCCTGTTCTAAATAAATAATAAAATTACAGACAGAGTGTACATACTAAATTGTGAATTCATTGTTATTGTCACCAAGGCAGTACATGCAGCAGACAAAAACAAAGGACAGTAGTCGTCGGGATGGGGAGAGTGGCGATATGATAAAGTTAACTGACCCGATGAATAACGGTGACGACTGACGATCAGCGACAATCACTCACCCCCACATGCAAAACAATACTAACAAAGGAACAATGACTATAGTATTCCACCCACATTCCATGAACTATGCACGTTTTCAAACAAAAATCGGTTTAATCATCAAAATAACGTAATCGGAGACAATGCGAAAATTATAAGTTGAATCAGGTCATGTTGACATTAGCACGGTCGAAGCCAGCCGCGTAGTACTTTCCACGTCAAATCTTACTCGATACCCACGCGGAGTCGACCCACTTTCCTACTTTTACTTCACGTTCTATTAATAGTCAGAACATTACTCCAATCGAATATTCAACTGTCTAGTCAAGCCCATCTTAGACAGCACTGTAGAATGATAACTGATAAGAAGCAACCAGACGAGACGCTTTACAACTGATATGCAAAACGGTCAAAGCCATTTGCTTGGCCGCTCTTTGCATACGAATAAAGGCTACGACAGAACAAATGGGGATGTTGACTGTCTTCAAAATAAATTATCTTACTTACTCTGTGCAGGAAATATGAAATACACCATCGTATACAATACAACTTAATTAGTCTAGAACTATTTCAGATTTGGTTTTGCAAATCAAAGTAAAAATCGTACAAAAACGCTCAGTAGCTACAGATTATGACGTCATAAGTTTTCATTCTCTTTAATTTTCCATGTAAAACATCGTTTTGAAATTTCATAAAAAGAAACTCTTGCCTAGTCAGTCAACATCCCTATTGCTTCCCTATCAAAGAGTATTGAATATTATACATGCCAATCTTAAAGAAACAAATTCTGTCAACTAGCTGACGTCAAAAAAAACAAAGTTTTCTCAGTACCAAATCAAAGAAGTGTTGAGAGGTTGAGAGGATCGGCTCTTCTTCTTTTCTTCACGATTTTAAAGTCAGATCCAACAAAGGATGTTTTAACTAGTTATAAGTACTATAACATCCTTGGATCCAACAATCTTTTACGTCTCTATACTATACTACCAATTAAAAAAAATCTTCCTTGCTCTATGTTCGTCATTTATCGAATACATACAAAGACAAACCGACAAGAATCTAAATATACGTGAAGAAACAAAAAAATCGTCAATTTTGACAATCACTTGTATGCAGCGAATTCGTCACGTTCATTCAGATAGTTGTCAGACTGTACAGACAGAGGTGTACAGACACCTCTTCTTTGAAAGGAAATCTTTACATTTGTCACCAAGTTGTTTTATAAGTTCTATAACTTATAAAACTCAGACTCAGGGTCCGTTTCCTAGGAGCGCGCGTCACACGTCTAAGTCTGAATCACTAGCTTTGAATATAGATAAACTGCATAGTTCCAAGCAATTTGCATTAATAATAGTTACAAGTTACTCGACTTATTTAAAAGAAAACGGAAGAAGTATAAAAGCTCGATAATAATTGCATTTTTCGCCGTGCGCGACCGCTTCCTATCTGTTTTTATTCTACTTTATTATCTACAAGATTTGATAACAATAATACAAAGTGTAGTTTGAATCATACTTAGTACTTGTTCAAATATGCCTATAGTTATTGATGCTTATAATCTGTTAAAATTGATCACAGTTTAACAAATTTTGATTCAATTTAAACTTACCTTTATGGTATAAAATTTAAAATATTATATAAATATTAAAATTAAACCACAAACAAGGCAATGAGTATTAATTATTAATCTCTATTCCTATTGTTATACATTTTCCTTGTAGGCAATGTTCTGAGCAAAATAAGGCAACAATAAATCAATATATTAATTAAATTTATGTCAATAAGTTCATTGATTCATGCATGCATTCATAGAAGGAAGACAGGGATACGATTACTACTAGGAAATATAACGGAAAAATATATAAACATCAAAATTAGCAAAAATGCAAATTCTACTATGTGTAAAGAAGGTATGTCAAATTAGGGCTTCCATCATGTCCTTATAGGTATAATCCTCCCCTATCAAACCTTAACGAAATTCCATTCTGACAATGCTAAAGCTTACTACTAGTTTGGTACTAGTTGGTATCCTTGTAAAAAAGTTGCTATCATTATAATTCCGGAGATATTGCTATAGTTTAGGGAGGATTGTAGCTTGATGTTCAAGCTATAATCCTCCCCTCTCGTTTAGCCAAACGGTGGGGTCTTTCGACTTACTTTAAATCCAAAAAGTTAGTATCAGATTGCTATTCATTGCTCAGTTAAGAAAGAACACTGGTCGCGTTGTAATTCCGAAGATATAGCTGTAGGTTGGGGAGGATTATGGCTTGAGCATTTTAATTTTGCTCTTTTCTGCACAACGCTTTGTTCTTTCGTTGCAAAATTGGTATCAACCTTTAGTATTCATTGGTACTGTAAAACTACATGCGATTTATTACGCTAAACATCGTAAAAGTACTTTAGAAATGCATGTAAACTTCTACATACAAATTTGTTTTGAGTCCCTATAATGCACGGTCCGATAATACACATTGCATAACCAGCAAAGCACGGCCGTGGAGAATTTCTGATTGCTTGAAATTAAAAAATCGTTCTTTAAGACTTCCATAGATGACGCTAGTAATATAATTAGAACAGTGAGATTTATTGTAGACATTTTTTGGTCGGTTTGTACGTGGTTCTGTTCTGAGATTAATTTTAGGATAATTTGTTGATTAATTTGAATAATTTTTATAATCCAATACTTTGGTATTTATTACCTCACTATTTACTAGTGCCATCTGTTGAGCCGTTTTTTTTTCATAATTTGCTACTTGAAACTTCCCATCATGAAGTCGTAGAGTTTGCCGTGCATTATTGGAGGGTTTGATACACGGTCCGATATTCTACAGTAAAGCCCGACCAAAGAAATAAGAAACCTCGCCATATTGTGGAATTTCAATGGAACTAATTTTATAAGGGAAATTGTTGCCATTTTCGTAAAATTATACACGTGGCGCCCCCAGAGCAGGTTTCTTATTTCTTTGGTCAGGCTTTATATTATGCAGTCTGACAAAAATGAGAAGACATTATAAAATAGCAATACTAAAGTGTCATCTCATTTTCACAATTAAGTAGTTCGAAAGAAACGATACTACAGTGTTGCTACTTTTAGGACAAAAGACATAATATTTCAATCGATTCGACACTTAGAAATATTTGGGAATTCTTCTCGAACGAAATCTTTTCCTTCTCGATACAAGCAAAAAGATCTGTGAACTGTATAATCACTGTACCTATTATAATTATTTGTAATAAAGTTACATGAATTATTAGAAAAAATGCGTACTGTTTTAATAAAAAAAAAACTCCCCATTTTTCCCTGGAAATTTACCCGATTTTTAATTTACACCTTTGCAACACTGGTAGCGCATGGCATCATGTCATGGCGGCCGACGCGGCATTGCGTTGTGTTAATTAAATTAAACCGTTAAAAATTTGAAAGTTTTCTGTCAGTTAAAGTTTTCTATGTTATATGAAGGTCATCATAGCATGTAGGTAAGTTATTTTATTATAATTTCGAAATTATACTTACTATACCGTTAACTTCCCGATTTTAGTTAAGTTCGTTTCGTGTTTTTGCGTGTTAAGTTGCGTTTTAACTTTTGATTCGTTTTACCAGTGACCTTTGCGACTTTTTTCTAACCTTCTTGCACGTCTGTTTTATTTGACATAAGAGATCAATGCAGCGCCATCTCTTATTACCATAATGAAACTTTTTTTGTTTTCAGAACTGCCAAAATGAAAACCTATCATTATCGGTCGTGCCATGCTGGCTGTGCAATGTGTATTATCGGACCGTGCATTATAGGGACTCAAAACAAATTTGTATGTAGAAGTTTACATGCATTTTTAAAGTACTTTTACGATGTTTAGCGTAATAAATCGAATGTAGTTTTACAGTACCAATGAATACTAAAGGTTGATACCAATTTTGCAACGAAAGAACAAAGCGTTGTGCAGAAAAGAGCAAAATTAAAATGCTCAAGCCATAATCCTCCCCAACCTGCAGCTATATCTTCGGAATTACAACGCGACCAGTGTTCTTTCTTAACTGAGCAATGAATAGCAATCTGATACTAACTTTTTGGATTTAAAGTAAGTCGAAAGACCCCACCGTTTGGCTAAACGAGAGGGGAGGATTATAGCTTGAACATCAAGCTACAATCCTCCCTAAACTATAGCAATATCTCCGGAATTATAATGATAGCAACTTTTTTACAACGATACCAACTAGTACCAAACTAGTAGTAAGCTTTAGCATTGTCAGAATGGAATTTCGTTAAGGTTTGATAGGGGAGGATTATACCTATAAGGACATATTATTCGGCAAACTTCTAAGAAAGCGATCTATTGATCTATTAAAACTACGAGTAAGAATCCTGGGT